>JANHFR010004640.1:65351-78217 GCA_032468015.1 Mimophis mahfalensis | reverse complement strand
CATTGTAAGCCGCCCTGAGTCTTCAGAGAAGGGCGGGATATAAATGGGATTAAAATAAATAAATAAAAATAAAATAATATTCTATATTTCAGTTTGAAATTATGCAGTTATTCAACAAAATCTTTCTATTGACTCAGCCTCTTAGGCACTGTCAATCCTTATGGAGGGGGAAAAAAAATTCCGCTTAAACAATTTCAGTAGTGCAGTGACAAATTAAAAGAATCTAAAGTGTTACATGTGCATAGAACTTACTGAGAGAAGTAAGTAGTAAAACAAAAGGATTATCATCCAAATGCTAGTAAAATCTGTGGACCTTAACGAAGACCTTGCATAATGAGTTTCCAAACAAACCCCCTCTGAAGAAAATGCCAAAATATTGGAATAAAACAATCACTGCATAATTGCCCATTCATAATGTTATGGTTCCCCTTTCATCATTTCAGTTATGCTCCACTCCACAATATTTCACATAATGAAAGCTCACTTTGCTCTTCGGAGCTACTGCTTTTTACAGTTTGTTTAACTTGCAAGCTGTTATAAAATGGTCCACTATTCATTTGCTGATTATTTGTAGACTCTGCTGATCGGTTATAATGATGGTGGCCTGAGTCAAAAAAACAATGCACAAACTTGATGGTTAGTTAATGAGATAAACTACTACAGTTGGCAAATCAATTCCTTTGCTAAATGTATACAGCTAGTGTAGATCTTCTCTCTTAAAACCAAAGGAGAGAAAGAAGTCTTTGTCAAATGTACATAGTTGAATAATCCAGTACAAAGGAGCCAGTACTCTATATGGCTAGGTAACACAGCTACACAGGTGTTAGGTAGCAAGGCTTATCTTCTCACCTAGGCATCAAAAGCAGTTATAAGATGATTGATCTAAATGTGCAAATTTAGGAATTATATTAATATTAGGGAGATCAGTGGCATGGTGGCTTAGAGGTGAAGATGCTTGCCTTCCACTTGGCAGGTTGAGAGTTCAATCCTAGGCAGTGGCAGATGTTTCTCTAACAGGACGCAAAGAGAAAATATCTGCTGTGAACTCTGCAAAGGCATCAGGAAGGGCATCCAGCTAGTGAACGCTCAGCTCCTTTCAGTTGCCCTGACTCAATGCTGAATAAAGGGATTACAGGGTTGTAAAAAGGAAAAAAAAATAATACTAGGGAGAGTGTATGTGAGCAGTTTGGAAATAGAAGAATGTTGTATGAACAAGACTAGCAGTCAAACATAGACACAGGAACAAGTTTCCAGATAAGAAGAGACTGGATCCAGGAGCTGATTCTCCATGAGCAGACTAAATTAATTTATGGAAAATCTGCTCTGCTGGATGAAGTCAAAGAAAAGTGGGTTTTTTTTTCTTCAGCATACAATATTGTCTTATGCACTGTTCTGAAAATTCCCCCAGTGATATTTTGAAAGGTGTATGGAATGACTGGAAGAATACATGCGCCTGCAACGCTTACAAGTTGCAATTAATACCACCTATCATTTAGTTTGCAGAGTCCTGCCCTTTCACAACATGGGAACTAATCTTTTGAGAAATGATTCCCACAACTGAGAAAAGACCAAATACATCTTATTCCTTCCCCTACTCGCTGTAATGAAGATATTTCTGCTGCAGAAGTGTTTAATGATCTATGAATGTAGCATTAGAAATCCGTCACTGAAGCAAGCTGCAATTAAACATTGAAAGTCTGGTTTTATTACTGCTAATGCAAAATACTATATTTAATATTTGTGAGGTTATTTAAGAAGATGTGCGTAATACTAAGAAAAAGAAGCTGTTTATGAAGAAATGTTAAAACAATTTGACTTGTAGTCATAATTTGCAACAGATTTGTAAGACAGGTAGCCCTTGACTTACAGTATGACCACAACCGAGTTCACAATTTCCATTCCTAAGCACTAGAGGTGTTAATTCAGTTTTGTCCCATTTTATGAACCTATCTTGCCCAATTGTTAAGTGAATCATTTCAGTTGTGAAGTTAATAATAAAGTTGTTAAGTGAACCTGGCTTTCCCATTGATTTTGCTGGTCAGAAGGTCACAAAAGGTGATCACATGATTCCAGGACACCGCAACCATCATAAATACATGCCAGTTGCCAAGCCTCCAAATTCTGATCACCTGACCATGAGGATGCTGCAGGGGTCATAAGTGTAAAAAACAGTCATAAATAACTTTTTCCATTGCTGTTGTAATTTTGTAATTTTGACCTGTCACTAAATGAATGGCTGTAAGTTGAAGACTACCTGTATTGTTAAATTTGAAATAGTGTTTAGTGTTCATTAAAGAGTAGGTTGGGGGGTAATGTTAGTAATATCAAATAAATATTTACCTGGCAACAAAAATAATTTGTTAGGTTAGAATGGAGAGAAAATAAAAGACAGGAACTCACTGGTGCTTTTCTGAGTGATATTAGTAGGGTGATACAGTGAATCTCAGGTTGCGAACACAATCCGTTCTGGAATTGCATTCACAACCCAAAGTGTTTGTACCCCGAGGCAATGCTTCTGCATATGCCCAGAAGCCAAAACGGCACAGAAAGGAAGCTTTCCATGCCGTTTTTTTGTTTGCAAGCCAAGTTTTGGATCGGAAACCGATCCAAACTTCAGCAGGATTTTCGGGTTGGAACCCAAAGTGGTTGCAAACTGAAGCATTCGCAACCCAAGGTTCCACTGTATAGCTGCTCCGTCTCAAATCACATAGAAAGGCTTCTTATGTGCTGGTTGTTAAAAAAGAGCACAGATAATAGAAAACTTACATGTGCAGACGGACTTGTAAACTTAGTTTTTATTTGTTCTAAGCCTGGAACATCTAACATGTTTCCTTCTTTCCCATTTCTTTTCGTAAATTAGATGATTCAATTCTTCCTTCCTTCTTCCTTCCTACAACTAACAGAAAAAGTAATAAATAGATCCAGACTTCTCTGGTGCATGAAGGTTATTGCATTTGAGCTTGTTTTCTTGCTGACATTTCATTAACCAAACTAGATACAGTAATATAGCTAGTAGTTAGTAGCACTGGTGAAGTTACCTTAGTTTGGGTAGTGAAATGTCGGCAAGAAAACAACCAAGCTCAGAGAGCACCAAGGACCCCTCATTTCAAACCTAAGCTACATATATTTTTCTTTACTGGTTATTATATTTAAATAATGATCTGAATAAAATGCTTTCTTGCTCATAAAGAACAATGTTTCTTGACTGTCTGTTTTGGGAAGCCAAACTCTTTAAATCACTTTGCAAAAAACCCTACTGTACTGCAGAGAGAAACATTGTCTTAGGAAAAGTGACTTTCCCATATCAGTGGGAGGTGAAGTCCCTGAGGTCTCATCTGTCCTTTTTGCCTAATGGTTAGAGTAGGCAAGAATTTTATAGACGGTTGGAGAAAAATAACTATGTCCTCAGGCTTATGCGTAATATATAAGACTTTCTTTAGACATTTACCATTTTTTATAAAGGAATTGACTGTCACAACATTCAACGTTCAGAAAGGGAATAATTAACTCTGAGAAAAAAGGTTAGCCTTCTAAGCTTAGAAAAAATTGTCATCAGGTATGGTTTGAAAACTGAGTTGCTCTTCATCCTTCACCAAACAGTTACAGAGACAATCCAAGCTAAATCCAAGCTAAGACAAAATTAAAGGTACCAAAATAATGACTGCAAGTCATCATTCAAAGTGTATTTCTTTGGGTCTTTAAAAAGGTAATTAGGGGCATTTATAGATAGACCAGCTGATTACCTGGCATTGCCTAGGTAATTTTTGATGTGACTGCCAAGTTCCTTCTTTTTACCTTCCTTCTTTCATCCATTCCTCATGTCTCCCTCCTTCCTTCCTTGCTCCCTTTGTCCTGTCCTACCTTGAAGGGTTGTTGTGAGATCCAAAGTGGTTCAATTTATGGACTCTCTTTTGCGGGAGGGTCAATCCTAACTTTGAAGCCCAGGATGGAGGAGCAGGGGTAGAAAGGCTGATATTGAGCCCTTGGGGAGAGGAGGGACACAGACACACACCCTTAAGGGACAGCTTGCCTACAATGGGGATGGCTAGGCCTTCTCTGCAGTGCCAGCCAGTGCTGGTTACAAAAGGGGATTCACGGCTTTCTGTCAGCAGCCCCTAGCCTCCACCTGGTGCCACCATGGGAAGAAAAGCATTGTGCTGGAGTTTGGGCGAGTGGGTGGTGGGAAAGGCCAGGGCTGCCAGTGGCTGAGCTTCTCCCTCACCTTCCCTGCTTTGGACATTGCCTGTTGCCTGCTACACTGGCCTGGCCTGGGCAGGAGGGTGCCCGCCGCCTGAGTGGGGAGAAGTCCGGGGGACTTTCCTGCTTCCTTCTCTGGCCCAAATAATCAGCAGCTCCCATACCCACAGCTGTATAGCCAGCCAGGTGAGAAGGACCCCGGAAAGCAGGTCGCAGACTCCTATGCTGATCTGCCGAGTGTGCTTAGGCCCAGGCCAGCATAGCAGGCAGCAGGCAGCATCCAAGGCAGGGAAGGTGAGGGAGAAGCTTGACCACCAGCAACCCCGGCCTTTCCTGCAGCCTGCGCAGCCGAACTCCAACACGGTGCTTTTCTTCCCATGGTGGTGGGGGTTGGGGGTGAGGCTAGCGGGTAGAAGGAGCTACTTCTCTGGCTGGCTCATTTCTGAGGACTGAGTCATGTTTGGCCTGATCCACCTTCCGTGCCGCCCTTCAGTCTGTTAGTGGTGGGTGTTCCACACTCCCCTCTAGGCCCAAAAGCTCCGACGTCCTCCTCATGGGTGCTTCCTGTAGGTTAAATATGGTCTGTACTGCACATGCACGGTAGGGCCAGTGTGATAAAAGTCCTGGGGGTGGGTACTTGGGCAGTATTTTTAGGGGGAAAAGACCCCCCCAACAGCATTTGTGCCCCCCAGTATTTGTCACATGAGGGTAAACTTTCTCTGTGCCAAGTTTGGTTGAGATTTGTCCAGCCGTTAAAGATTGTATATGGAACATACATACATATACACTACCTACCCGCCTGCCACCCAGTCTCTTTTACATATATAGATGAGGGGACATTGTGGCTCAGTCGCTAAGACACTGAGCTTGTTGATCAGAAAGGTCAACAGTTCAGTGGTTCGCATCCCTAGCACCATGTAACGAAGTGAGTTCCTGTTACTTGTCTCAGTTTCTGCTAACCTAATGTTTCGAGAGCAGGTAAAAAATGCAAGTAGAAAAATAGAGACCCCTTTGGTGGAAGGCAACAGCGCCCCGTGCACCTTCAGTGTTCAGTCATGCTGGCCACATGACCATAGTGACGTTTCGGACAGCGCTGGCTCTTCGGCTTTGAAACGGAGATGGGCACTGCCCTCTAGAGTTGGGATTGACTAGCATGCATGCGTGGGGGAATCTTTACCTTTATAGGGAGATGAAAGAGTTAAAATGGCAGCCACAAGTGACTGAAGTCCAATTCCTTGTTATGTTCATTAGAGTGGGTAACTTGAAAGATATTATTTCCTGTGCTTTAACTGTTTTTTAATATGAACTTGAAAAATAAGAGGCTTTAGAAATGACTATGAGATATATGTTTCCTTCAGATCATGGATTACTATGTGTAGGAACTTTTCTGAGTCTTTTTTTAAGGAAAGGGAAAAAATCCTTTAAAAAAATTGGAGGAGGGACAGATATTTGAAAAGAAGAGAGTTTATTGATTATGCTTTGAATGTCTCAAGAAGTGCCAATCTACTTAGAATGGCTAGAATTGCAGTTTGATACATGATCATAAGAAAAACACATGCAATTTCTACTTTGACTGCAAATTGTTTCAAGGACAGTGATGTTCTTGTAAAACTAGTTTATGCTGATGAATGGCTAGCCAAAGAAAAGAAAATTTTATTGTTTCCAGAAATTATTTGCTTTCAAATTTAGGACCAGATTAAATAGTTTTCTGCTCCTGATTAAATATTTTTTCTGCAAATAAGAGTGTTGATACACAACTAGGCAAAA
Organism: Mimophis mahfalensis; assembly: GCA_032468015.1. NCBI lineage: Eukaryota > Metazoa > Chordata > Lepidosauria > Squamata > Mimophis > Mimophis mahfalensis. The sequence goes on along the minus strand of JANHFR010004640.1, from coordinate 72,253 downwards.
CTGGTTTGACTCCTGTCTTTTCATTTCCTCTCTGTATCTTGTTTTTTGTTCTTCTTCTGGACTTCACTGATTTTTTAAACAAGTTCCTTATATATATATATGTTTACTGTTCTATTTTTTTTCCTTCTATTTGTTTTTCTAATTTGGGTTGGTGGTGGAAGAGGTAGATAGTTCTTTTTTTCCCTTTGAAGTCACAATTTTCATTTTTTTTTGAGTGTTTTAATTTGGAGGATTCTATTTTTAAACATTTGTTCAATTACTGATTTAAATATTGTATTTAACTATGCCTATCTGTATTTATCCCTTATATATTCGTGTATCTATAATAATATTACCTAAATATCTAGAATGGTATAAATACACTTTTATTTTAAACTTGGTTTTGCTAGATGGTAACATTCAGGATATTGAATTATAAAAGTATGTGGGATATTGCTAAGTACAGAAAATTATTCAAGGTGATAAAAGATACAGTGTTGATGTTATATTTTTTCAAAAACTCATATCTTAGAACACAATACATCTCTCTTATCTAAAATTAGTTGTACTGGTTTATCTTATTTTATTTTGGTAATAATGCTAAAGAAGTACTAAAGAAATGCAGTATATGCTATGATTCTAGTTTATATGGCTGAAAAATGGAAGTGGATCAGGAATATTTAGATGCTGAATGGCATTCTATTAATCGTACGTGGGGATATCTTTCTTTGCAGAAAGTTATTCCTTTTCTTTGTTTTATTAAGTCTGCTTAATAGCTTTGTTATTTTGTATTTAGGTAGAGGCATATACTCACCGAATCTATTTCACCTAAGGCCAAGAGAAATCAATTTTACAGAAACCGTACTCAGAAATGAAATCTGCTTAGACTATAAAACCACAGAAGCTGATTACAGCTGCCCAACAATTCTCTATATCCACATATATTTCTTCATATATCTTTGGGATTCGTCAGGTTTTAATGGGCCACTACATTCTCTGTACTGGCTTCTACTATGTTGCATAGAAGTATAACCCAGGGCGAAGTTATTGATGGCTCCACAATTTACAACCACTAACAATGCTTCTTAGTACTTAGTTCTCTCTCTCTCTCTCTTTCTCTCTCTCTCTAACTTAAGGGAGAGATTTTCATGCCTTACATTTCTTGGCATCCTGGTTCATTTTGTTATTTCTAGGAAAGCTGCATTTTCCCCTTTTGTAGTTCAGCATTTCTAATCTTCAGCTTGAATTGTGGATATTTCCCAACATTGCTTCAATTCAAAATCCTCCTGCTGCTAGTCCCTGTAAAAAGCTCTATTGATTTTAAAATTCTCTGCTTATTTTCAAAGGACAGAAAGATTGTAGAGCTTCACAGGTTTTTCCCCTTCCTCCCTGTTGTATTCTTTAGCTGTTAGCAGTATGAATCATCAGCTTACTCATATTATTTCAAGCTCTTTTCAAGGCTGATTCATATATATTTTGGGTAATCATGTCTTCCTAAAGTACGATGAGACTTTTTCCTTCTGCCCACTCTTATCAACACATAACAATAAGTTGGACAAATACAGTATATATTTTTATATCATGCAAATTGAGCCTTTTAGCTGGCTTTTGAAAGTTGGGCCTATAACATCCTTGCTCTTCCAAAATCGATATTGCAATTCATATATATTTTTTACCTTTACAAAGTTAGCCAGAACTTGAAATATTAATTAATGTACGAATATATAAAATGGATTAAAAACTAATTAGCATACCAAAGCCAAGATAAATTAGCATAGTTTAATTAAAACCATGCTATCTTATTTAAAATAGTAGCAATTCCAATTAGGAAGATTGTTTGCATTATGTAGAAACAGTGGATTAGCTCCAACCACAATGACAGTTAAACAGATCAATTGCAGTGAAAAAAAAAGCTAATCAAGGCCTATCACAATGATTTCAATGGGATCTCCAATGTCCAAGTACTTATTCATACCCACAATTAATTCTTCATTAAGTTAAACACCAGCTCTGCATTGGGAGGGCAGAGAAATCTTGAATGAATGAATGTGAAGAAAAATGAATGAATGAATGTGAAGAAAAAATGAGACGTTAAAATTTAAATTCCAAGTTTTCATAGCTGGACCTCTTATGCTTTTAAAAAGTCCCTGGGTTTTTGTCACAAAGGTGCTTTTTTGAAATGGCAACTGGACTTTCTTTGTTTTTCCAAGAAGACATTTCACTTTTCATCCAAGAAGGTGAAAAAGCACCTTTGTGACAATTGTTAAACAATTGTTTAATATGTTCTGAGCCTGACTGTATATGCAAATTGACATATGGGAAGTCCCATCTTAACTACTATAGGAAGACGGGGGTCTTCCCCCATATAAATACTCCTCCATCATCCCATCTTGTGTCCTTCACTTCCTCTCGCTCCTCAAGTTCTGACCAGGGCAGACATGCATGTGTGGAAGTCTGCTTCTACACATGTAAGAGTAAGATAATGTAGTCAGTGTTAGTTCTTTATATACGCTTTATTGTTTTTCTAAATACACAGTTTACATTTTTACAATATAAGCATCAAGTGCTTTATCATTGGCTATGAAGTATCATTAACAAACCATCAACTCACAACAGGATTTTCATCCTACAACAACTATGACCTGGATGACTGAGAATCTCCATAGACATTCCTGGATTTTTGTACCAAATCTTAGAAAATTTCAAACATCACTAAAAGCTGAGATGCCTCAGTGCCTGAGCTGCCTTGAAACAGAAACTAAGGTTCTTCAATGAAGAGAGAGAGGGAGGGGCAAGCAAATGGGCAGGATTCCTCATTCTTCCTGCTAGCTTCCTACAAGGAAGCTCAAAGGGAAAGTCATCAGGAAGTTAAAGTCACTCCTGCGCCCATTGATTTCTTTGCATATCTGTGATCATTCTGTTTAGGTAAGGAAATATATCTGAAATGATGGCCCAAAGGGTCATGGCTTGTCTATTTTGTTTAATTAATTAAATGTGAATGTGAACAATAATGTCTTCAACATTTGCTTGGATTGTAACAAATATGACACTTTTTGGGGTAGGGGCAGAAAGAAGCATTATAAGCAATAGGCACCTTGACAAAATCTGACTTTTAGACAGAAGCAGATTGGATATCAGCAGGAGAAGACACGAATGAAAAGGACTCTGAAGATGAACAGTGCTGTCAGACAGATTTATGCTGGAAATTATGGTCTCCAGCATCTTGATTAAAAGATGTTTAAAACATTATTGTCTAATGCCAGAATCTTAAACTAAGCTTTCTAACAAAGGGTGCAGAACAATGTGTCACACAGCGCCTTGTTGCCACTGCACTTTGTTCTGGCTGCCCACCTCCAGATCATGCTAATTGACAGCCCTCTTGAGAATTCTTTACAGTGCTGTTATTAAGTCCTGAGGTTATTAGTACTTGAGCCATTGTGTCTAAGACACCACTATGTGAAAACACACATACTGGATATATTATTCAAAGTGTCATTAATGGCTCTATACACCTAAATTATTGATCTGTTCCTTACAGACAGAATGCAACCAACTCCAGGAACATGGATCCCTCAAACATTACATTTCTCAGTATTAGTGGAGGTTATTACTGGGTGCCTTCCAGTTACAAGTCCTTCAGGTTTTCCACTTTAATTTTATCAATCTACCTCACTCCTCTTCTTCTCTTTTCCTCTACCTTTTCCAGCACTCCAGAGTTCTCAAGGGATCTGGTTATTAGGCAAAGAATTAAAAATATTATAACCTGATAATCTGAGTTTGGCTTTTTATTCCTTGACTGAGAGGTCTGCATTGATTTGTCCTACAATTCATTTCTCCATTTGACTCTCCATGGCATTCTGAGGAATTTTCTCCAACAGTATAAAATAATTTTATCCAACAGTTCAAAAGTATAAATATTTTCGCTATCCTTCTTGAAAGTCCAACTGTCACTTCCATAAAGTGTCACAAAGAAAGCCATTGCCTGCATGATTTTTATCTATATAAGTACAGGCATGGTACAACACCTGAATATATTTTCCAAGGCTTTTATGGCTATTTTACTAAGTGCTAATTTGCAGTATATTTCTTGATGGTTGGTTCCTTTAACTTTCCTGACTTCTCTTGTATGTGTCCCTGAATGGTCAGTTCCTGTCTATTTGTGTGGCGTAAGACTGATTATCACACAAAGCTTTAATATCTATCCCGAATATCTATCCCCAATTTTGTAATTTTTCATTTTGGTTTCCAATATTCAGCATGGAATTCTTTCTGTATTTCACACAAATACAATAAAATTAATAGAAAACTAACAGCTATTCAATCAACTATTTGGAGAGAATAGTAACATAGAATCAAAGATTCAGTGGTTAAAAACTTTCCTTTAAAAAATATCTTTAATGGAGCTGTGTTCCTTCAAGGGATGTTTCACTTCAAAAACAGCTTGAGTGAAGCATCTCTCAAATCTGTTTCATAAGCAACTTGGTCTAGCTCTAGCTCTTTCTGCTTCTGAAGAGTGAATGGAATGAAGTAAAGATGTTCTCTTGTCATGCCCTCTTTTCCTTTAACCTCATTGTCTGGTGCTCCCAATAATCATTTGTGTAAGCCTTTCCTCATGTATTGAGCTAACTATGGCATGCAGAACACTTGTTGCAGCTGTTGCAAAACAATCAAACCATTTTTTGCAACTTGGGATGTTGAATTGTTGTAATGTGATATTGCCCAAACAGCCAACCTCCCCCACAAAAAGGAAGTAGTCTAGACACAATGCTACAACCTTCTTACTGAGATAAGTTTCAATTTTAAACCCCCCCAATGGCTTTAGGTACCTCTTTTCATGTCTCTCTCTGCCTGCCTGCCTGCCTGCCTGCCTGCCTGCCTGCCTGTCTCTCTGTCTCTCTCTGTCTGTTTCTCTGTCTGTTTCTCTGTCTGTCTGTCTGTCTGTCTCTCTCTCTCTCTCTTTCTCTCTGTCTCTGTCTCTCTCTCTCTCTCCCCCCCATCTATTATCTATCTATCTATCTATCTATCTATCTATCTATCTATCTATCTATCTCTCTAATCATTATCATCTATTTATCTCGCAACATTTTTTCTTTAATTAAGAACATGGCTGATTATTGCCCTTCCTCTTATTTCCCTTTTTTCTAGGCAACAGAGATATTCAGATAGGATGACATGTGAGAAAGAGAGTCAGAAAAGTGAAGACATAGGCTGGAAACATATAATTAAGGCCCCAAATCTTTTTACATGTGCGGCATGTACAATATATTGTCTAGATATTTATCTGACATATATATCAAAAATGGTTGCATGGTCACAGCCAGTATCTTTATTTACTTTACACCTCTTTCCCCCCAATGCCTTTGCATTTCTTCAGACTGGCATAACCCCTAAGAAAGTTGTTTTTATTCCTTGTATGTCTGAAGCTGCAAATACGTGCTATTTTGTAGTCCCCTCCTTTCCTTGATATTTTCATCCAACGGTGTGTTTGGCCTTCCCACCTGTGATGCCTACCTGTTGGGATGAAGTAATGGTCTTGTGAAATACAGCAGAGAATAATACATGACTGTAATGGTTATTTCTGTTTTTCAAACTTGATTTTAGTAAGGAATTGAACCGTCTCCCACATCCTAAAAGATTTATGTTAGGATATTTCTATTTATGCTTGTTTAAACAGCGATATTAAAATTAGCTCAGTGGCTAAGATGCTGAGCTTGTCAATTGGAAAGGTCAACAGTTTGGCAGTTCAAATCCCAAGCACTGTGTAACAGAGTGAGCTCCCGTTACTTGTCCCAGCTTCTGCCAACCTAGTAGTTTGAAAGCACGTAAAAATGCAAGTAGAAAAATAAGGACCACCTTTGATGGGAAGGTAACTGCGTTCCATGCTCCTTCGGCATTCAGTCATGCTAGCCACATGACCACGGAGACAACTTCGGACAGCACTAGCTCTTTGGCTTTGAAATGGAGATAAGCACCGCCCCCTAGAGTCAGGAATGACTAGCATGTATGTGCAGGGGGAACCTTTACCTTTACCTTTAATAGATCATGGTCCACAACCATGGCATTTTCTAAATAAATAATTAGGATAAATTTAAAGCAATATCATAAGTGATGTAATACTTATTATTTAAACAATGCTAATCAGTTTTGCCATTACATTGGAAGATAATTTACACAATTACATTTACAGTCACTCACTAACAAACAGCACCAATTAAATTGGAAATGCATTTCACATTATATAATATTTCAAAGTTCAGAACAGCAGGGCTTAACCGTTAATTCTAATAATGTAGTTTAATAATAAAGTAAACTCTGATTTATTAGACCATTCGAAAAAAATGTGTGTCCATTAACTCTGAACTTCTGTTAAATATAAGTAAATCTAAATAATGTTCACCAAATTTATGCAATTTATGTAATCATGTAATTTACAGTATATATACTGTGTGAAATTTTGCACACAATTGAAAAACTGTATGTTTTTTCCCCACCAAATTGGAAAAGAGTATTTTTCCAAGTCAGTTTTTATTTGTTATAGTGCATACAAAATATGGTGAATAGTCTATAAAATTGGAGTTTTACTGTACTTGTATAATAAAAAAGTGAATTTAGATGTTAGTTCTAAAAGCTGTTTCAAGCTCCAGGCCATCTCCATTATTCTAGCTTTTAAAACTGCCAATTAATAGTTGGGAGGGGATAACCGTTTTTTCATAGTTGGTTAGAGTCAAGGTCAAGCTAGTGGGAGTGTACTAATTTAACTTGAGAGTTTGGGCGCCAACTATCTGATCCGGACTGATAATGTGATTTATGTCGTGTTAAAAAGGGATGGGCATAATACTCTTTTGAAATTACCTCAGTGTGCCAACATGAGGTCTCTAATAAAGTATAACTTGGATTACCACAAGTCTCTGAGTTCTTGCTGG
>JANHFR010004640.1:29492-52040 GCA_032468015.1 Mimophis mahfalensis | reverse complement strand
GTTCTCATACAAGAAGAACTGAAGAAGCTTCTTGGATGAGAAGCAAAACATCTTCAAAGAAAAACAAGAAAGTCCAGTTCTCTCTGGAAAAAGCACCTTTAGGTACTCTGATGGACTTTTACTTAGGTCATCATGATTAATGTTGCCCTTTTGCTTTAAGGACAGGGAATCCCTAAACCATTCTATTTATAGCTATTACGTTATATAATCTCACAATTCTCATACATTTAGCCTTCCAAGGATCTGTGTATTTGATTAACCTGACAAATAATTAGTTATGAAATATATTATGTGTATGTCAGAAGAGACCCGAAAACTCAACCCCTGCCACTCACAGTGGGAGATATTTGGAGCTGGGGGGGAGGGAGAGCAAGTCAACTGCAGTTCACTAAAGCAATTTTATTTTGCCTATGAATAAATGTACAGTGACTGTAACTGGAGCGACAACTTATACACTCAGTGACAGGAGAGGATTGTTTAAACTGCCAGATAGTTTGAGATCTGTGATATGCTATAAATCACATGTACATCTGACTGTTGCAATAGATTTTAGAAATGGGTAAAGCTGTATAGCCTCCATTCCAAGCTGGCTCATTTTTTCATGTCTCTTTGGAGAAGAGCCATGTCTCTTCAGATGTTCTGCTTGATTTTTGTTCTCAGTTTTATTTTCCCCTCTGTATAAAGCTTTCCTTTTTCAAAAGAAGGACACCATTATTTGGCCTGGAGGGTAATATGTAGGATATTTGTTTGATGCTTAAGTGACTGATGGAAATTTAAGGCATCAGTTTGTGAAAGACTGTATGGAAACATATAGTGTACTTTCCCTTAAGCACACTTATGTACTTAATGCAAAGCATGCTATTTGTTCCCAAAATGGACTCCCCCCCCCCACTTTTTGGTTATCCTTCAGTAATGATATTACTTCTCCTATACCAAGTTAGGTCTGAAATTAAGGATTCATCAGAAATAACACCAAATGTTTTTCACCATGGTTGGGTATAAATGTTGTAATAAAAATAAACCAATAAAGTGTTTATTTCCATGTAATTAAAATCATTTAAAACCAGTGGGTTTCATAGAACCTTTTAAAGCTGTATTGGTTGCTTCTAGATTTCTGGGCTCAGTTGGGAATGATTAAAGACCTAATGCTGCATCACCCAGTCATCCCAGAAGTTCCCATCTTGCAATCCATTAATCTAAATGGGACATCTTATGAATCTCCCCTCCTTGCAGTGCAGATGTGATAGATACAAGATGATAGGCCCTCTTTGTAGTAACCTTCCGTACAATTCTTGGAGGTATACACAGCCTCAACTCCCAACTCTTCTTGAATCTGGGAAACAAGTGAAAAATGCCTCATTTTACTGTGCCTTTGGTCCAAGATTATTAAGAGTGCCATGAAAAAAGACAATTGCATTTTATTTGTTTATTTGGTATGTAGAAGATTGGAAGTGACAGTAAGAACAACTGTGATTGTAGAGCTGATTTCCACAAGCAGGTGAAAGACTACAGGCATAAGGAATGATATTTTTTATGAATGAGGATAAATTTGTTTGTCCCATGTCCCAATACTCCAAGTGGAAAGAAAACACATCTCTAAATTTTGCAATCCTACCCTGGAGTCACAATTGTGGTAAATTTTGCTTAAAATTACATACAGTTTTAAAAATTAAACACTCCTGTAAACATAAGCTGCCATCAACTCATGAAATTCATCTGTTTTCAGTGTTTGCACCATCTTAATTGTTTGTTCATTTGTATTAGTGTTGTCCTTACAACCATCCACAGGTTTTTTGCAGTTAGCAATAACTATATAGCAATCAACAATACAATAAAGTCAGAATAAAAATACAATGGAGCAGCTACAATGTCGATGTAAAGAAACATAAAATACATCATAATTAAGCAACAATAACAAGCCAATAGTATTATTTCAGCCTCATTAAGGTGCATGAAAAATGTCTTTTGAAAAGTTACAGAAAGCTGTTCATAAGGCAGCCAATCCAATTCTCAGCAAAAAATAAAATAAAAATAAATATAGCATTGCTGGCCCCACTGAGCAGCAACACCTCACTTTAGCAAAGTGGGGAGTCACAAGTGCTTTCCCTCATCATGAACAAATCAGACAACTGATATTCAACTATATATCAACAGTCTTGTAAATTATTTTCTGCTAAAGTGTAAAAGAATGTATATATCAAAATCAGCACCCAAGAACTGATAGTCAATCAATAACAAATCAGTGCAACATGTCTTGTTGCTTATGCTGCTATATTCTAAACTAGTTTTCACATGCCTTCTCACAAAGTGCCCCAAAGGGTACATCTGGTTCAGATATTTCATTCCAGCTTTCAAATATTTTGCTGCAAGTGTGCTGCTTTATCTGGTTTTGATCTTTCTTCCTTGCCTTTCTTCCTTTCAAGATTGCACCAACCCTCCCACCATTACTATTCACCATGAAACCAATGAAAGCAGCAGACACCTATGCACAGAGCTATCACTTGCCATCTGTCTGTTTACAGCAACTCTCCCAAGCTTTTCCAATGAAAACTCCTTATGGGAATTTGCTCATTATCCAGCAGGTGTTAAAGGAAAAGAAATCAACTGAATCCAAACCAGCTGCCCAAACACTTATTAATAGTTTTTATATGAATGCATTAAGTTGGTTTGCATGGAACTAATACGTATTGCTAGACTCCTTAAAAAGTTGGTTGTGAGGGGATGAAAGGATAAACTCTTGCAAAGTTGAAATGCATTTCCTTCTTAACTGGTCAATAATAATAATCATCATGCTCTTACCTTAGTTTGAATATAAATACAGGTGTGTGTTATTTTTGTAAAGTGAATACTATGGCCTGAAGCTGTCTATTAAGTAAGTAACGTCAGATGCAATAACATCCAGGCTCTCCAATATTTGTTAAATAAATCAGGATGACGGAGGATAAAATAAGAAAATGCATTAAAAAAATATCAGCCACTCTTTGTTGGTAAATAGCCATTGTGAGTTGTGCCTCAGATACTGACTTCACTCATGAAGTGGGCAAAGGGGGCCATAAACATCACATGTGCCATAATGTCATCACATAAATAATGGAACTAATATAATTATATTTTAGCATCCTGATATGTGTGATGTCATTGTAGCTTTTACTAGACGCCTATATGGATTGAATAGTTTTATATGCTCTGTTCTCCTAAGGTGCATTCTCATTGTATAGGTTTTTTTTTAAAGCAATCTCTCCCTTATATGCAATTTATTTTGCTTTTTGACAGTATGTCTTATTCTGATTATTTCCATAATGTTCCCAAGCATGGCTATTATAGTCTCAAACAACTGGAATAGAATAGAATACAATTCTTTATTGGCCAAGTGTGATTGGACACACAAGCAATTTGTCTTTGGTGCATATGCTCTCAGTGTACATAAAGAAAAAATAAAATACATTCATCAAGAGTCATAAGATATAACACTTAGTGATAGTCATAGGTTACTAATAAGCAATCAAATCATATTATGAAACAAATAGAACAATATACATTATAAAGATACAAGCAACACAGTTATAGTCATAAGTTGGAATAGATAGGTACTAGGAAGGATGAGAAGAATAATGGTAACACAGTCTTAGTGAATAATTTGACAGTTTTGTGGGAATTAGTTGTTTAGCCGAGTGATTTGGGAAAAAACTGCCTTGTGTCTAGTTGTTCTGATGTTTAGTTGTTCTATTCTAGTTGTCCTGTTCTATTCTATTCTATTCTATTCTATTCTATTCTATTCTATTCTATTCTATTCTATTCTATTCTATTCTATTCTCAAACATCTGGATTGTCTTATTTTGGGAAGCAACTGATATAGTAATATATCCAAGAACTGTATGTAGGCTCAGGAGTATGATAGGTAATAGTTTGCTATAATGGTGTTGAATGGCCATAAACTTATAATTACATTCCTTATGTCTGAGTTGCTAAGGGTCAAAGCTAGTTATTTTCATGAAGCTTGTTAGTAGGGGAAACCCCTTTAAATTGAGTGGCTTTGTCTGGAATATCAGCAAAGCTCTCTTATCTTGATGGATTCAAAACAAATGACTTCAGAAATGGGTAATTGTTTTACTTCCAATTTGCTGTTTAATCAGCTATATTGTCCATTGGGTTGATCCCTATTTCACCTCGAGTATGGATTCAATGGGTAAACAAATGATTCTACAATGCCCTGACTACATTATTTACCTAAATAGGGAATTAATATTTGATAATATGTCACAAGTAGGGAATTGCCTTAATCTTATAAGATTAAGAATTAAATTTCTTTCCGTGCAGGCAAAATGTAGCATCATAGCATAACCTCACGCATGCTGGGCAATCATTGGAATGGCATGCATTTAATTTTAGGGACAGTGATAAGATCATCATGATCCACGTAAGGGACCATTTTAGTTTTTTAGAATCCCTGCTTTATGTGTCCCTTGGAGGTAATAATGTTGAGGGCAATGAAGGATTAAGACTATGTGATTCATTAGTCAGTTGCACTGGGGTATAATTATATTAGTCAAATTTAAAGCAGGTAGTAATGTAGGAAGGGGAAAAAATACCCACCTATTTTTGTGCTATGTAAAATAGAAGTTCCTGTGAGTTTACAGACCAATAAGAAAAACAGCATTGGTGTGTGTAGAATGATGTATTTTGTTTGGATTTTGCTTAGCATGATAAACTCAATTGCTGCAATTTGTAATCCATAATATAAATAGATTAGATTGTCTGGCCCTTCAAATTTTATGATATCTATCTATCTATATAAAAAAGGATGTGTGTGTGTGTGTGTTCTGTCCCTATACACTCCAAAACAGCTTGACCAATTTCAACCAGACTTTGTATACAGATAACTTACCCTCCGAGAACAAACACTGTGGGGGCGAGACAGCCCTAGCACTCCTTGGGGGGGGGGGTGGTCCCCTAAAAATAGTGCTGAACTGGTAGTATCACAGTATTCCACAAGGGGGCTTCCTCTGATGTGCGATGCTGCATGAAAGACCAGCGTCAGGAACATAGACCTATAGAACCATAGAGCTATGGGCCCATACTTACTTGCAATGCTGTGCAACAGGACCAGCGTCAGGCCCATAGAGCTACAGGCCCAAATGCTGTCCAGTGCATGCACGAGCGGGGGCAAGCACTCTCAGAATGATGGAGCTAAATATTTTAGTATACTGGTACTATTTGGTTCAGAATATTTTTTTCTTGTTTTCCTGCTCTAAAAACTGTGTGCGTCTTATGGTCAGGTGTGTCTTATGGTTCAAAAAATATGGTAATACTAGCATGATTTCAAAAGCATAGGATTTGTGGATTATTTTTTTTATTGCTTTGTTTTGAAACACAGCAATACAGTGTGTGTATGTTGTCATATCTTTTTAACAAGTTTTATCTGCCAATAGGTCTCCCTAATTCTATTTGTTAATTCAGTTCTGTGGAATGTATTTAGGAACAAATTTGCATTGTAAGGGATGACAGGTTTCTACAGCTGTGCTTTTTTTTCCTCCAGTGATATCATAGAGCTGTGATGGCAAACCTATGGCAGGCATGCCAAGGATGGCACTCAGAGCCCTCTCTCTCAACACGTGAGCTGTCACCCCAGCTCAGCTACACCACTCATGCATGCACGCCTCCTGCTGGAGAGCTGGTCTTTGGGTCTTTGCCATGAATGCATGGGGGTGGGGCACATGCAGGGGTCATGTGTGCATGTGTGTGTGGGAGGGGGCAGGGCACATTCAGGAGTTTTGCTAGAATAGAACAAATGATATCTTACCATATTCCATCTGTTCTCTATAAACAAATCCTTAAAACCTTGTTAAAAGTTCATTAAGGGTTATCAGAAATAACGTCTCTATTTTAACCTTGATCAAATAAACCACGTTTACACCATATTTTACTTCTAACATTGAAGATCATTAATCTCTTCAAATAATGTCATATAATTTGATTTGTCTAGTATAACATCATTTTCTATGTCATTCTGGTAGCTTGTCATTTTAAAATCCATTTTCAAGTCAGCTTCAATCTTACCAGGTAAAACTTGTTCCCACTCTTTTAACATTTTTAAGAACAGAATAGAATTTTTTATTGGCCAAGTGTGATTGGACACACACACAATTTGTCTTTGGTGCATATGCTCTTAGTAACACTGAGAGCATATGCACCAAAATAAATACATTCATCAAGAATAATAAGATATACTGTAACACTCAGTGATAGTCATAGGCTACTCGGCATATGAGCCATCACCCCAGCTTAGCTTTGCCATGCATGCACACATGCCTCCCGCTGGAGAGCTGGTCTTTGGATCTTTGCCATGCATGTGTGGGGGTGGGGCACATTCAGGTGTCACACACACATGCAAGGGGGGCAGGACGCATGCACAGGGTGCACACATGCATTGTATTTTGGGAATGCGCGAGCATGTGCATGCTTTGGGCACTTGGTTTGAAAAAGGTTAGCCATCACTGTCATAGAGAATGGGGAGCAGTAGTATTTTTAGCCCCTTCTCCCACTTTATAGGGCTGTGAGACCTGAAAAAAACATAAAATTGTTTGAATTATAGTTTTGAGCTTCATTATTATTGTCTTTCTCAGTTTTTCTCAATCGAACCTCTGTGATGGAGGTCTCAAGGGAGCTGCAGGGATTCTAAATGTGTGTTTGTGTGTGTGTGTGTGAAAGATTACATAAGGTCCATGGATCTTAATTTGCCCACTCTTGGGCTCCAGGGTGTCAAACTGGCAGCCTGCAGGCCAGATGCATCACATGCAGGCCACACCCACCCCAGCTCCACAAATGCAAAAAACATCACAATACATCATGTGACATCACATGATGCAATCGAGTTTGACGCCCATGGGTTAAAGGATAAAGGTAAAATCCCCTTGGAATGCAGCTCATAAACATCTCATTATACTTTTCCTGGAAGCAACACAGAAGTTGTCATTGCCATCTATGTCCACAGCTAGCCTGCAGCTTTGGAAATTCAATGGTCTCCTATCTAAATATTAATCAGATCCAACTTTGCTGAACTTCCTGAGATCCATCAAGGTCAGCTGGACACAAGTAAATGTACTGTATAAGATTTCTGCTCTCCTTACTTTTACTAATCCCTGTTCTGGCTTTATATTTCAACCTCCATTCTCCAAATTATAGTGCCAGAAATAGAAAACTGCAGCAGTGCACCTTGCCTGCAAGGAACAAATTAGTGTAACAATTTAAATGGGAGATAGATGAGGTAGATACATAATTTTCCAGTAGGCATGTCTCATATTCAAATGAGAGTTATTAATAATCACCTGCCAGCAGAAATACCAAAGTGCAGCAGACCTGTTTATTTTCAAATCAGCAGGCTACATTTATTTCATGTCATTAATTTATTAATGGTAAGAATAACACAGTTTGCTTATTATTACAATTATTATGCTTCTGGCACGGAGGAAAATGATGAATGAAATAAAATAATGACATCACCCTGGAAAAAAAGGGAAACAAAATTCTATAAATTGAAAATGACTTTAAATGAAACAACCCTTGCCCATTAACGCTGGAAATAAGTCACTCTGAAATGACAAAGCAAGTTGTTGTATGGTCCCAAGAATCCACCTTTATGTTTGGTTGAAACTATCACCTCAAGCCAAACATAGTACAAAAAGTGTAGGCAAGAATATCAGAAGTGTATGAATTTTGTATATATATAAAAATTAAACATCCAATTTCATTCAATGTATATGAAATGAAATACTCCTAGGGAGGAAAGCTATGAGAAATCTAGAAAGCATACTAAAAAGCAGAGACATCACCCTGCCAACCAAAGTGTGTATAGTCAAGGTGATGGTTTTCCAAGTTTCAATGTATGCTGTGAAAGTTGGACCATAAGGAAGACTGAGCGTCAAAGAATTAAGGCCTTTGAACTATGGTGCTGGAGAAGACTCCTGTGAGTCCCTTGGACTGCAAGGCGATCAAAGCAGTCAGTCATAGAGGAGATCAACCCAGACTGCTCTTTAGAAGGCCAGATCCTGAAGATGAAACTTAAATACTTTGGCCACCAAATGAGAAGAAAGGACTCACTGGAGAAGATCCTAATGCTGGGAAAGATTGAGGGCAAAAGAAGAAAGGGACGGCAGAGAAGGAAGTGGCTGGATGGAGTCACTGAAGCAGTCAGTGAGAGCTTAAATGGACACTGGGGGATGGTGGAGGACAGGAATGCCTGGAGGAACATCGTTCATAGGGTTGCGATGGGTCAGACACAACTTCACAACTAACAACAGCAAATATGAAATGAGTACCCTTACACACAAACAACATCTGACTATGGCTTGTTTCTCATGGTATTCCTCCAGAGACAGAATAGAGAGTTGAATAATTAGAGAATTTCATCTGCTGAAGGTCTTCAAGAAGGATCACATTTATGTTGTCTTCTCTGTTTTGCTCAAGAGAAAAGAAAACAGTGTTTGAAGATAAAAAGGGAATCCAGGTAAGATTATGTTGTAAACTGTTGCACTGTCCTCAGAATTCCTGAAGGTATTTAAGGTGATGTGGTTACAGCACTGCTGATGTTACTTAGTTTGAGTAATGAAATGTCTGCAAGAAAACAACTATGTTTGGACAGCATCGAGTACCTTTCAATATTTAAACTTTTTCATAGGTTTTCTTCTGCATCAGAACTGTGAGACAATACATTAAAGTTTGTTTTGGAGTGACCCCAACTTAGAAAGAAAGAGATGTGGTAAAAAATATGGCAGTAACTTTCCATTCTTCCAAGTTGTTTCTTTTTCATTTTGGAGACTACCATACAAATGGATTTCCTGGTAGTATCCTACATAATAAATATATTTAACTCTGATTATCTTTCTGAGATCAGCCACAATCAGCTAGGTTATGTACATTAAGCTAATAAGAATGTTTCATCAGATAGAAATTTCCACCAGAAAGTTAGCTTTCAGCTTTGTAAATATATTGCACAAGATTGGATAAATTGCTCAAATTTTACCCACTCATCACTGTGGAATCACAATTAGTTTAAACTATATACATGTATATCACTGAATCATATATTAGTAGGTGATATTGGTGTGAGAAAATGTATTTACACAATCCATCAAAGAACAGCCACAGATCTTGTCTGTGATATGCAAGAGGCTATTGTAATTAAAGTCATTTATAATCACATTTGACAAATTGTGTTTTCCTGTATTCTGTAAGAGCCCCAGACTTAATGATGTTGATAAATTGTCATTTGTACTGCTGCAGTTTCTATAGACAATACTCATAACTTGGATAGACTATGTACATCATCAATTCCCTGGGGCATAAGGGCATACAGATGTCTACTCAGATTATAGGAGTGTTTACTTATTCACACTATTGAAAGAGGAGACTACAGTATTGATCCACGCTGAATTAAATCTGAGACTGCTGTAACTTCCTGCATAGTAAAAGTCTGTAGAGATTCTTAGTCATCCAGGTCATCATTGTCCCAAAGATGCTTTTTCAGGAGGCAACAGTTTACAACATAATCTTACCTGGACTTACTTGTTTTTTCTTTGAGGACATTTCACTTTTCATCCAGGAAGCTTCTTCAGCTCTGACAGGGTAGTGGGGAATGGAAGGAAAAATTGGAGACTATAGGAAGCAGGAGCAGTACTCAATGACTCTCTAAAAGGATGCAGATTACCAGCTGTCTGCAAGGACTATAAATCCTTCCATTTCCCACTATCCTGTCAGAGCTGAAAAAGCTTCTTGGTTGAGAAGCGAAACATCCCCTAAACCCCGAATGTCCAGTTGACTCATGAATATAATAAAGGTGGGATATGGATTAAATAAATAATACAACTGATACTGATTAAAAATTATAATGATACTCACTTGACAGCCAGCAGACTTGCTTAACTTTCTTAATTTATAACCATCTTCTATGTAGTTAAAATTGTAGTTATCAGAATCATGGGGGTGGGTGGGTTGGATAAGTAAACAAGAGAGGCTTTCTGCTTTGTAGTTGAGTAAAAAGAGGTATTTGATGTGTTAATAGTCAGTCTGTACACTATTTTGAAGGTTTCACTGATGATAATTAAAGTGTTACCTGGTACATTTTTACTGTCATACTAAACCTACCTTTAAAAAAATATTGCATATTTTGTTTCTTGTCAAACAAGATGAAAAGCCAATTCTCATATGTACAAGCCTATCCAGAAAACTCACCTAAATTGGCATTTATAATTTTTTATTTAAGATAACCGTATTTATAATTATTGCCAACATTCTATGTACCAGTGGATAAAATTTACATTTTTATTTAGTGCAAATAAGAATAAAAAATTGAACAACCAGTACATGGTGATAATATATACATACAACTTATGGCTCAGATCCAAATGAGTTGGCTCATGAGAAACAATAATAAAATGTAGTAATGACCCACTAAAGCCTTATTTGTTTTTATAGGTGTGCTTTCAGCAAGACTAATACTATCTTCTTTTTATTTAATTTGTTCCCATGTTTCTATACTATTTCCTAACTACTAGCTCATTATAGTTATATTCTTCAAAAGTAATTTTGAGTTCTACATGAGGTTTTCATTAATAGTAATTACTATTGAAGCATGAAGTTGCCAGATATTTAATTGTATTTCAGTAACAATATTGACAAATTTGATAACACATTTTGCAGGGTAAATTTGTATTTTGAGAAACTGAACAAATAAAAATCCTGATAAAACAAAGACAACAGATGTCTTCTAGTATGCTCACAACTAACTTTGGAAGAGGAAATGATGTTATATATGTTATTTTATGTACGAAATTGGAAGAATATTTTGATTCTCACAATGGACAAATGGCTTCAAAAGTTGATGGAGTTAACAGATTAGTTGACTGCTTTGGTTAAAGAAATGAACACAATTAATTTTGTTTCTACTTGGAAACCTCTTTTGGACATTGTGCTTGAAGTGAAAAAATTGAAACTTAAATTTTGGATTTTGCTGATTGGATAGGTTTGTTGTGATAGAAATAGCTAGTATATATTACCACATAAAACTAAAAAGTTGAGGTTTTATGTTAGTACCTTATTCTACTGCACCAAAAAGGGAGTCAATCTGGATTGGTGGTCATATGCCCAAATAAAAACAAGGTATAAAAAAGATGTTGATTCAGGGGGAATATATAGAGATGTACAAGAATTTGACAAAATATTAGTGGGAACAGATGAAAACACTATAGCAAAAAGTTATAAATTTTTATTGAATTTGAAAATGGGAAAAGAAATTGTCAAAGATAATATGATTGCCTGGGCCAAGAACTTTGGATACACAATTGAGCTAGATAAGTGGTTGGAAATGTGGGATAGGAACTATAGGGGGGACTTTAGGCAGCTTACAGCAACAGTACGAACAATATATGATAAAAATTATTAAAACATTAAAAACCACTCAGGCTGGATCTTGCAAGTTTGCAATAGCAAGATCAACGGCCCCAAGCCTGCCGGAAAAGCCAGGTCTTCACCACTTTCTGGAAGGCCAATAGGGTGGGGGTGGTCTGGACCTCAGGAGGTAACTGGTTCCAGAGAGCTGGAGCAGCCACAGAGAAGGCCCTCTCCTGTGGGCCTGCCAGCCGACATTGTTTAGCAGACGGGACCTGGAGGAGACCAACCCCGTAGGATCTTGCTGGTCGCTGGTCGCTATGCAGTAGAATGTGGTCATGAAGATAGTCTGGCCCTGAGCCATATAGGGGTTTAAAGGTAATAACCAACACCTTGAATTGCACCCGGAGACCAATAGGGAGCCAGTGCAGCTCACAGAGAATTGGTGTAATATTGGTGTACCTAGGTGCACCCATGATAACTCACGGGGCTGCATTCTGGACCAACTGTAGTGTCCGAGCACTCTTCAGGGGTAGCCCCATGTAGAGAGCATTGCAATAATCCTACCGTGAGGTGACAAGGGCATGAGTGACTGTGAGGACAGCCTCCCGATCCAAGTAGGGTTGCAATTGGTGCACCAGGCAAACCTGTGCAAAGGTCCCCCTAACCACAGCTGTCAGATGTTGCTCTAATCTTAGCTGTAAGTCTAGGAGGACACCCAAATTGCGAGCCCATTCTGAGGGGGACAATTTCTCCCATCCCAGAATCAAGGATGGACAATCAACATAGTCTTTGGGGAGCAATACCCACAGCCACTCGGTCTTGTCTGGGTTAAGTCTGAGGCTGTTGACTCCCATCCAGACCCTGACAGCCTCCAGGCACCGGCATATCACATCCACTGCATCACTGAACTAACATGGGGTGGAGATATACAGCTGAGTATCATCGGCATATTGCTGATATGCCTATAAATCTATAAAGAGAACATATACAAAATGTTCTACCATTGGCATCTTCCACTGGCCAGACTAGTGAAGATATTACAACACTTAGCTCCTAATTGTTGGAAATGTAATTTTGAACAAGGTACCTATTATCATCCTTGGTGGACGTGTCCTCTAGTGAAAAAATATTGGCGTAGAGTTAGAGACTGGCTCCAAGATATAACAGGCAAACAGTTCCAACTTAAACTAGAGATTTTTCTTCTTGGAATTACACTAGAAAAAATAAATAAAAGTTTGTGGCACTTAGCCTTACATATTAGAACAGCTGTTAGGTTACTCTTTGCCCAGGGATGGAAAAATGGGGACTTACCCTCAGAAGATAAATTAATATGTAAAATAATGGAACGTGCAGACTTAGTTAACTTGATTAAAATGCTAAGAAATAAAGGGGAATTGGATTATCATACAAATTGGTCAGCATGGTATACATGGTTGGAAAGGAGACAAAAAGAGTAACGGAGGAGGCGAACTTGCATTATAAAATGTGTTAAACATAACATTTTGGAAAAGATGTATAATAGACTTTATAGTATAAGTGTATATATGGGATTTAATGGGTAATAGAAATGGATATTTGACTCGTTTGACTTGCTTGCTGTCCACGTCTAGATGTGCTATATTGAAATAAAACAATAAAATGTTTTTAAAAACAAAAAGGGGTCAAAAACTAATGTTTTCTTTTTTTTTCTTTTCCCCTTTCCCCTACACTTTTCTGTCTTCCCCCTTTCCTCTATATTTTCCCATTAGTTTCATTTTTCCTTGTGCTCCTATATTTTATATTTTGACAAATTAATAAAATATTTGCTATCCTAGAAGAGAAAATGGACTATATTCTTGGGTATTAGACCTTATTTCTCTGGTAGCTTCAGATGCAGATTCTGATTCCATTTCTAGTGTTTTCCAGTTGGGCTTGTCAAGGCCTCCTTGAAAGACTCTTACAAGTGGGAACCTGTGTTAGTCTGCAGTAGCAAAAAATCAGGAGGAGTCTGATAACAGCTTTTCTGATTAACACATTTTATAAAAGCCATAAACTCTCATGAGCTGCAACACACTTGAGCTTCAATTTACAAAAGTGTACACATTAAATAAAATCTGTTAATTCGTAAAAAGTGCTGCCCCACTCCTTTTGATTTCTTGGAAGGTTCTTGAGTGTCATTCCTGCTGGAAACATAAATATTAGCGCTGAATTTTAAGATTGCCTGATTTGGAAAAATGTGACTTTGTACCGTTTGTTTTTTGACAGTTGAGTAGAAAAAACAATGTGTTAGAGTTTTTTTGTGTTAGCGCAGAAAGCAAAATCAAATGCAAACAAAGTGTAAAACTAAAATTCTGAAAGTGGGATGAAAGAAATAAAGGTAACTTTTGTATTTTGGAATAAGATGCATTAGAAAAGACTGTGAGCAGGCAGGCTAGAAAATGGCCAGCATCTATGCAGCTATTGTCCTGCCTCTTTAAACCCCAGCCAACCCCAGTTGGCTATAAAAGCTGTGCTGAGAGGGAGCTAGGGTGTTGATGTGTGAAAATAAAGCAGCCAGAAAGAGATATTTTTTCTCCAGTAGTAGGACTCAGAAGGAGTAGTAGTTGGAGGAACGGTAGTAGGTGCTCTAGTTGCAGTTGGGGAAATGTGGAGAAGTGGTGTGCAGTGAGTACTAGCCTATGAATACTTGTGTGTGTGTTGCCTAGGAACCTGTGTGGTTATGTTGGCTCTCTTGTGCTTTGGAGCACACAGACTTGGGTATACTTAAGAGAACCCGTGATGGACAGGAATCTCCAAATCACCCAATTAGAATAGAAGGAGGTAGATGTGCCCCTTGAATAACTGTTCTGGTAGCCCTTCTTCTATCCCTAAAGTGAATATCAGATACTACCAACAATGCAGCAACAACAGAGACTGTGATGAGGGAAACCTGGATCCAGCAGGTCCAAAGCTGATTAACTTGTTAGGGCTTTGTTGGAATATGGAGATGTCTGATGCATCATTTGTATCACTACTAGCCACAGAAGATTCAGAAGCTGCTGCTCTAATGATAAACTGTATTTATTTAATAAAGATTAACAAACAAGATAACTGTCTAATTGTATTGCTTTATAAGCAGACGTGCAACAGACATGCCTGCTCCTAGTCAAAGCATAATACTAAGAGCAAGGAAGAGTGCGTGGGAGAGCGTTTTATACACTATGGTTAAAAAGTGCGGGAATATTTCAATGCTGGATGTTCCCTCCTATTGGTTGTTAAGTGTAGCAATGCCATGACTAGCATACATAAATAATATATTCAACAGGCTTGAACTGGGGCCCTCAGCTTTCCTTTCTTAAGGAATAATCCTCTTTGCAAGAAGTGGTTCAAACATGAGTTCCATTGCAATAGAGTGTGAAGGGGAAGAGATACAAGAAAGAGTGGACTTCATTTGTTTTAAAAGTTTAATATACACATGGGGGAGGGGATTCCTATACATTATTCCATTATGGAGTAAGTCACATTATGGAAAGCATAGAAAAGAAGCCTGAAATAGACAAAGAAATTAAAGAAAGTGGTAAATTAAAAAAAGTAGGGTTAAAGTCCAGCTCAGCTAATACTTAGTACAAACACTACCATGCATATTACCATCTCTTATTAGGACTGCACAGAGCAAATCATCAGACCCTATTTGAATGATCAAATTCAGTTCAGAGAATTCTATTTGCATAATTAATTCAATTCCACCAAAGTATGGGATTCAGTATGAATCATCCATTCATATGGAGTAATAAAATCAGTTTGACTTGATAAGTTGATTCAGTTCAGGGGAAAAACGTGTATTTGCACAGATGCAAGCATGCATCAAAATATTAAATTTTGATGGCTTGAGGCCTGCTGGAATACCTTAGAGTCAAATGTGCAGAACACTACCTTTTACTAAGAACTCTGTTAAAATGTCTGTGCAGAACAATTACTTGAAGGCAACTTGAAGGTCAAATGACACAGAATGTAGTCATCCTCCTATGTTTTTTCTACATGGGTTTGGGGAAAGATTTATTATGTAATCTAAGGTCTGGAGAACAATCAGCTATGCAGACGACACATGTTCCATCTTGACAAGTGTTCAACTATTTCCATGCCTTTCATGTCACCGATCTATAGCCTGCTACCTTTTAATTTTGGCAGTGTTAGGAAGCTTATTCTAGTAATGGAGGGCTTGATCCTGTCTTCAAGATACATAAAAAAGCCTTTTTAACAGCACTCAATGAATATGCACAATAAACACTGCAGAGAGGACAGTTCAACTACAATGCACAGGAGGTGAAAAAATGAAACAGCAGGTCACCATTTTATCTCACCACTCAAATATTCTTTTGCATGCTTCCCTTTGGTTGCTGTTTGCTGTGTCAATCAAAGTCAGGAGAGACACAGGTCTCCCTCATTATTTCTTCCTGCTCTATTAGATTTGCAGTGAAAAACATAATGACTCAAAAGTATCTGGATGTTTATTCCCACCTAAAACACATACAACTGGAGCAATCATTTGCATAGGCAGTTATTTGTCCAGGCATTAATGTTATGCTACAGTTGGGTCAAAGGCTATCAAGGACCTCTGTTCTTTGGTTTTGTCCAAGGTATTTAGTTTATTCCATAGATCTCACCAAGATTTATTGTTGCAAATGGAAAACATGGGATAAAAGAATACAGTAGCAACTGAAAATGGATGTCTCTCAGTCTAAAGTTTTTAATATAAGTCAGTTGTAAGAAAAAGGTTCTGTTTTGTGCACTAGAACTTAAAAATGTCACATTAAAGGTACTTTGAGTACCAATTAAGTTGCTTCAACACAGTTAGTTCCAAGAAGCCAACTGAACCTTTTGATTTCTTCTCATTTCTTACCAAGAGAGCTGCTTCTCAACAAAAAGACTTAGGAAGTATGATTGAACAAGAGTTCATTGCATGAAAACCTATAGCAATTAAATTAAATATATTTCCCACCAGTTTCCATTGCACCCTCAAGATACATAAGGGGCACAGCTTGACATCCAAGCTATTTGGCTAACAATTTTTTTTATCCCATTTATATCCTGCCCTTGTCTGAAGACTCAGGGCAGCTTACAATGTGCTCAGCAACAGCCCTCATTCCATGCATATGCCTGCTCATTGGGGCTCTCACCCCTCCCCCCAAGCAATTTACAATGGACACTGCACAATGTAAAATAGAGGAACACATTTCAATATTTCAAAGGAAAGATACACTTATCAGTGAGGGCAGTGGTAATTTTAGAAAATTTCAGCTTGTAGTAAACTTTGAGTATGCAAAGCAATTAGTGGAATCATGAGGGACAGCAATTCTGCCAAGGTGCCCAGCCAATAATCTTGATTTGTTTGCTGTGAGTCCAATTCACAGCCCTGCCATGGCTGAGTTGTAGGGATATAGGATTCTTGGCAGTTGTTTTCTCTTCAAGTTTGTTTTAATTTAGTTTTTGAATGTTTTGTTACCAGACTAGGTAACATCATCAGCAGGATTTTCTTGTCCTTTTCTCCCTAGCTTATAAACATCTTATGTGCCAGTGTGATCAGCTGGTTGTGTGATTGGTTGTTTGTTTGGAGCTATGTTTAAATTCTATATTTAAAGATAAAGTTCTTACTTAAGGGTATGGCAAAACAAAAAAAAGGCAGTCTGCCTTAGAATTCTAAAGGAATTTTTACTGTGTAAAATGTGGGCCCATTATGTTTACTTAAGTAGCCATTGATATGACTTAATATCCTTCTTTTCATTGTCATTGTGTAATTATCTCTTCTAGGCTTCTAACATTTTCATTAAATCCTAATGGAAGATATCAGGAGGAAAATCTTCCCAATGATGCTAGTGTCACCAAAATGGGGTCATTGTGCCCTGAGAAATCATCCATCCGTTGCTATCTCCATAAATCAGGAGCATTTGAGAAGTCCAATTTCAGCAAGGACACAGTGTTTGAATTGATGATCATCTCTGTGGCTTCACTAATCTGTGCAACCTTCATTTCAGCTATTGTATTATATGTTGATCCTGACTGTAGCACCTCAAAATTTGTTTACATATTTTTAATAGTATATTCTAAAAATACTTCAGTACCATAGATTATTTGTAGAGATAAGATTAACTGTAGAAATTATTTTATTTAATTTCAGATATTTCATTACCTATCTAGGTAATATCATCAGTGCAAATGGCTGTGGAATTTGCTGCCTCTTTAATTCATTGTAACTTGTCCTGCTAATTTCAGTTGGGGTATGGTTTCCTTCTTGAAGGTTCCTTGATTTGAGTATTGTTTTGTACTTGATCATTTGTCTAATGTTGATCCTGACTGAACTTAGTGTTTGCTGCTGGAAGGAATATATTCTAACAATGGTCCAATATTAAATGTGTTCTAATATTTTCATTTCCTTCCAAGGTTTTTTTTTTACTATCTCTTTTGAATGGCTGTGATATTGTGACACGACAATTGATTTTTGCAGTGTTTAATCTTCCGTCTTAACGTGAATCCTTTTTAAAATTAACACAAACTTGTAAGAAAAAGTAATTGGGAAGTTTAAGCTAAAGCAGGGGTAGGGAACCTCGGCTCTTTTATGACTCATGGACTTTAACCCCCAGAATTCCTGAGCCAGCATGGAAGAAGAAAAGTTCTGGGAGCTGAAGTCCATGAGTCATAAAAGAGCCATGGTTCCCTACCCCTGAGCTAAAGTGTCAGCAATATGAAGATACTACTTGGATCTTTTTTTCCCCACCTATAAGTTCTTGAAGGAGGTTTAATTTAGATCAGGGCTGCCAAACTTGATCTCATTGAGAGCCATATCAGGATTTTGTTTGACCTTCAGGGGGTGTAGCCAGCTTGACGCCACTTGTGTCAGGGGCACCTGTGGAGGCCTGAGTGCTCTGCCAACAAAAATGGACCCCCAAGCTCTGTTTTTGGCTTCAACAGCCTCCTGCAACCCTCTGCCAATGAAAAGGCACATGACCCTCCCGAGCTTCATCTTCACCGACAAAGGCATCCCAGGCTGGTCCTTCACTGTTTCCAGGGAAGACTTTTGGGCCAGATCTAAGCACGTCTTGAGTTTGACACCCCGATCTAGATCATTATTTCTCAATCTTAGTGACTTTAAGGCATGTGGGCTTTAACTCCTAGAATTCTCAGCCAGCATTTAGAAATGTAGTTTTGGAAGAAAGTGTAGATCTCTAAGATCAAATAACATTTTGCGAATTCTGTTCACTCTCTAGTCCTCACTATGGAGATGGAAATGACACTAGACTAAATCACTTTACATGATTAATCAGTTCAGTTCATCTAAATCTGAGCACTCCAGATAGTCTTACAACAGTTCATTTAGTGACCATTCAAAGTTACAATGGCAATGAAAAAAGGACTCATGAGCAATTTTTCACATTTAAGACCTTTGCAGCATTCCCATGACCATGTGATCAAATTTCAAATGCATGGCAACTGTTTTATACTTATGACTGTTGTTGTGTCCCAAAGTCATGTGATCACTTTTTGTGACCTTCTGACAAGCAAAGTCAATGGGGAAGCCAGATTCACTTAATAACCAGGTTACTAAGTTATCAATTGCAGTGATTCATTTAACAACTATGAAAAAGGTCGTAAAAAGAGGCAAAAGTCAACAAATGTATCACTTAACAACAGAAATTTTGGTCTCAATTGTGGTCGTAGGTTGAGGACTACCTATATCCACTTCAATACAAGCTGCTCTTGGAGGCAGCCCAGAAGCTTCAACCAGCTCAGCATGTAATAATCTGGTTGCAATGTGGATCAATTGACTTGAGAAGTTCAGTTTAAAATGATGTTTTTTAAACTTTGTGATAACCTGATCCAAACAATTTAACATTATAATTAAGTTTAATGTTTTATAGAAGCTACATCTATAAAAACTTGGACCTAGGAGGCAGAACTAACCACAATGAATTTTCTCACAGGCCAACAGAAAGTTACGTTAAATTTGCATTTGTTTCCTGCACTGATTGCTTTTAAAATTCTTTTTAACTGAGATTGTTTTTTTTCTCCTAACTGCTTAAATGAGGCCAGTTAGTACTTGAAAAATATTAATGACTTTGCTGATGCATTAACTAATTAATTAACTGAATGAATGAATGCTTGAATGAATGCATCCAGCTTGCAAGTTGCAGATAAAGTTGTCAATGTACACAGCTTGGAATAATGGAAAACTGTCCTTTGCTTATAGCCTCTCCAGGCAGCAATAGTTCTAAGCTGATACATTAAATTCAACTTAGAGACTAATAGGCTGTGCAAGGACCAGACTGAGGTGTCAAGTTCATACATCAAGATATACTGTTTCATAACCAGCCTGTCTAATAACCTGCCTTCCATATACTATAATATTCTTTTAATGGAGGAAAGGTAGAGTTATTACAAAGAGGACATATTCAGTATACACGTCTGAGAGAAATAAAATCTCTGAATCTATGTGGCTAAATATGTCTAACCTGTGAACCTGTTATCCATCAAGACTTCTAATGCCAAGTAATTTTCATTCCTGTTTCATTATTCCATCCTCACAGCTAATTCCTTGGTGATTCATTCTGTCCTGCTGAGATCTGAAAGCATTCAGATTAGTTAAAAGAATCTTCACCACATCTGTGGTAACTTGCACCCTTCTTTGCCATTCCCAAACATAGAAATGCAGGCTTTGATGAAACCCATCCCAGAATAATAAAGGTCGTGTCTGAAGAGCTATCAGAACTTCTATCAATTATTATTAAAAACTCCCAGAAAACAGGAAAGTGACAAGGGGTAGGGAAAGTACAAATGCAACCCACTTCTTTAAGAAAGCAAAAAAGAGAAGCCTAGTAATTGTTGGAGAGGCAGTTTGGGGTAGTGGTTAAGACATCAGGCTAGAAACTAGGAGAGTGTGAGTTCCAGTTCTCCAGTTCTATCAGGCACAAAGCTAGCTAGGTGACCGTGAGTCAGTCACACTCTCAGTCTTACTTTTGGATGAGAAGCAAAACGTCTTCAAAAGAAAAGAAGCAAGGAAGTCCAGTTGCCTCCTGAAAAAGCACCTTTGAGACAACCATGACCTAGATGACTGAGAATCTCTACAGACTCTCTCCCACCAAGTTTTTAAAACAAAGAACTGTATTCTGGAGGATGAGCATTAGCTTTCCATCTTTTAATATTTTTTTACAGTAGAAGCCAATCTACTCCATGAACTCACTGGGGTGACTCTTACATCACATTGACTTTTGTTATATATAATTTACTAGCAGGTTCTGAACATTCATTGACAAAGTTGTGCCAAGCTGCTGAAAATATACATATTTGCAAAATTTCAAGAAATGGCTTTTTGTGTGACAGAGTGAACAGTTTTGCAGTTCAAGGTGATACAATCACAATATTGCAGAGGGTACTTTTCAATCTGGGACACAGTTGTCATTCCAGGATAGCTCCTGAATATACTTGCACTTAAGTGGCAGCACATTTAATAGATTGTCTATTTTGGTCTTGAGTCCACAGCTCTGGCAGTAGTTTTTTCTTTTAATACTTAGGGAGAAAGATTCAAAAGGGGTTATTTGTTTGCTTTGCCACCAGAGAAAACAGCAGTATACAGTTAAACCAAAACTCAGCCATCAATACATGTTTCAGTTGTTTAGAACTTTACAAAATTGCAAATATTCCATTGGCTTTAGATACATAAAGACTCATGCAATTTTTAAAAAAAAATGTTAGCAAAAAGAGCAATCTTTTTTTAATGAGCATCATTAGTGCTCATATGTTATTTGTCTTCTTTTCTTTTCTTTTGGGCAAGTGTTGCAAATGAGAACTATATAAAGGAAACAGTGTCGCATTGCATTTATCAAACAGTAAGTGTTCGTTTTAACGGTGGCTCTGTCCCCTGCACATGAGAGACAACAGCTCCACATCATAATGTTGCTTGGCTGCACAGAAAAAAAAATCAATAAAGGAGAATCAATTAAAGTTACTCCTTTAATCTTTTGTCTGTATCCTCTTGTAGCAGAAGATGAAAATGTCAGCTCTGAAACAGTAAATGTCTCAGTAAGTCATATATTCTTACTAATGTTCTCCTTCAATGTAAGACAGGGCTGCTTCAAGAAAGGTTAAAGTGGATGTCAGGAGTACTGAGCAGTAATGAGACATGGCATAAAGGAATGCAAAACAATACTTAAGACCTATGAGCTGCTGACACATTTCTAATGGTTGTGATAATAATTCTCTCTCTCTCTCCCTCTTTTCCTCTACCATTTCTATGTAAGCTTTTCCTCCACTGTTTCTATGCAATCTTTTCATGTCCAAAGCTAACTTTTGGGAAACCCGTAGCTGCCTTGATCATGAGTAATAGTAATCCATCCACTCATCACCCAGATTTAACTTTGGTTGATTTACTTTGTTTTAAACTGAAGAAGAATGAAAATGGGATTAGGTAAATGTACCGTAGGACTGCCATATTTTTCTCACTTTATCCCATTAAAGATGACAGCAGGAAATCAGAATAACAAAGTTATAATAATACAATTGGAAGTTCAGCAAGAAGTTTGAAAAGGTCTCGAGAGGAGAGCAACATCCTCATGACATCCCTTCCCCTCATGAGATCTTTAGCAGTCCAGAAGCTTTTTTTCTCTTTCTTAACAGAGAAGGATTTCTTGGAATTTGATTGGAATTAAAGATGCTTTGCCTTTTTAAGATGCAAGGTAACATGGACAACCACCATGGCATTAGCCAAACTGATGACTTTGAATAATATAATGGATGTCGGCCCTTCAAGGAAGTCTAGCTTAGGAATTAACAGTAATGACTGTTAAGAACAAAGCCAGATGAACAGATTTCCAGGCCCTTCTTTTTTTTTTTTTTTGTCTAATTGAAGGAGTTAGTGAATTTCATCTCATTCTAGAGAGGGGGCAGTTCGCTTGGATCATTTGGTTGGCCTCAAAAATCCAGAGAATCAATGAGCCAGATTAAAGTGGAAAGTTTATTCCCTCCAGCACACAAGAAAAGGAGGAAAGTAAAAAGCAAAAGCAAACATATTATACAGATGTAGTCTGATGAAATGGGGATGCAGTGGCTCAGTGGCTAAGACGCTGAGCTTGTCAATCACAAAGGTCGGCAGTTCAGTGGTTCGAATCCCGAGTGCTGCATAACGGAGTGAGCTCCCATTACTTGTCCCAGCTTCTG
>JANHFR010004638.1:35120-45569 GCA_032468015.1 Mimophis mahfalensis | reverse complement strand
TGCCTGCCCACTAAGCCATGCCCACTAAGCCACACCCACAGAACCGGTTGTTAAAAAATTTGAAACCCACCCCTGCCAGTCTGTATCCATACCAAACAACCAAAATTTAATTCTAATATGAAGCAGTTTCTTTTCAAGTTTTTGTTTGGCTTGTATGTTTGGAACTTTTTAAATTCCTGTCCTTTACACTATGGAAAGCCAGAAGAAGACAACTATTTGTGGCTGTGAGAAATACAGAAATTCTGCTGCCTTGACTATAGGGGAAAAAAGGGAGAATAAAGTTTGTCATTATAAACTGAACAATTAAAAGCACATGATTAAACTCTAGAATTGCTCTATTCAAAGCTGAGTAGGGTTTATTGTGTATCCGAAGCTTTGTAAAAGCCTTGTGGTTTAATAGTCAGGGTTTGGCGTCCAATTCTTTTGAATAAATGTATCAGCAATTTGTGTTACTTATCTCTGTGTGAAGGCAGATGAGCATTTCCATTGTTTGGTCACAGGCAGATTCTTGGTTCAAACTTGATTTTCAGCTGTATAGGTATTACATTGGATTGGTTTGCACAGTACTAATAGTCCTCTATGTACAACCACAACTGAGCCCAAATTTCCTGTTGCTAAGTTGTTGTTAAGTGAGTTTTGCTGCATTTATGATCTTTCTGGCCAAAGTTTATTTATTTTATTTATTTTATTTATAATGGGATTTATATGCCACCCTATCTCCCGAAGGACTCAGGGTAGCTCACAGCAATAAAACCATAAAACATATACAAAAATTAAAAATAGATTAAACTAACAATCCCATTAATATTGAAGTTAAATTAAAATTTAAGTTAAAACAAAGTAAAATCCCCCCGTCAGTCCAGGCCAGCCTGATGAAATAAGAGTGTTTTCAGGTCGCGATGGAAGGAATGGAGGTTTGGGGCCAACCGGAGCTCCAAGGTAAGTTGATTCCACAGGGTGGGTGCAACCACAGAGAAGGCTCTCCCCCTGGGGGTCGCCAGCCGGCAGTGTCTGGCTGATGGCACCCTGAGGAGGCCCTCTCTATGGAACGTACTGGGCGATGGGAAGCTGTTGCTGGCAGCAGATGTTCCCGCAAGTACCCCAGGCCTAAGCCATGCAGGGCTTTATAGGTGATTACCAGTTATTAAGTAACTCACGGCAATTGTTAAGTTAGTAACACGGTTGTTAAATGAATGTGGCTTCCCCACTGATTTTGCTTGTCAGAAGATCACAAAAGGTGATCACATGACCCTGGGATACTACAACTTTCATAAATATATACCAGATGCCAAGCGGTCAAATTTTGATCATGTGACCATGCGGAATGCAATTCTGCAACGGTCATAAGTTTGGAAAATTAGTCATAAGTCACTATTTTAAGTGCCACTGTAACTTTGAATGCCCACTATACAAATTGTAGGTTGAGAATCACCTATACTGTTTTGGTAGATATTTTTCTGTCTTCCTCTTTCTCTAGGCTAAGTCTGGATTTGTAACTTGTTTGTAAAAGCAGACCATGGCACAATACCTGTACTGTTTATTACATTAATTCTATTAAAAATGCAATCCCAGTGGGGGTGGAAAAATCACATTTTAAAACAACACACATTTTTTAAAAAGTATGGTTACTTAGTGCGTTTACATTCTGCATTTTTTCCCAGATTTTCCAAAGCACATATAGGAGGTCTTCCCTCATTTTACCTCCATAACAATCCTATGTGGTAGGTTTGAATGAAAGAGAGGAACTAACTCAAATTCATCCAACGAGCCCCATATGCTAGTGAAGAGCTGAACCTGTCCAATGGTTAACTACTTTTCCACATATGTTAATGGTAATACTGTGGTAATAATTTAAAATCATGTATTTTAGCTTTTTTAAGGAAGATTTAAAGGGGGCAGAGAAAGAAACCCGACATGGTCCCTTCAGCATTATTGGCCAGATTAATTTCTCATTATTCCTAAATTGAAGACACACTTTCAAAATTATAAACTGACAAATGGACAAGAGGGGGTATATAAATATATGTACTCAGTGACCAAAAGGTCACCTAACCCCCAAATTTTGCAGCTTAACTTTGCATGAAGTGGACAGAAACAACTTGTGTCGTGGAAAGAGGTTCTGCTTGTCTTAATCAAAAATTTGCAAAGTTCCATTCAAGTGGCAAACATGATTGTGTTTGAGCTGTGCTCTCCTCAGTATCTGCATTTCCTTCATCGGATGAGGAGAGCACATCTTTCTCCTTCTGTCCTTGCCACTTTTTACAGAGGCACGATTGAGAACATTTTAACAAACTGCATCACCGTTTGGTTTGTTGGCTGCAATGCCTCTGACAGAAAGTCCATATAGAGAGTGGCAAGGACAGCCGAGAAGGTTATAGAAAGCTCGCTTCCTGTCATTCAGGATACTGCTTATAAGCACTATGTGCTTAGAGCTCAAAGTACTGTTAGAGACCCCGCACACCCACTTTACGGTCTGTTTCTGTTGCTCCCCTCTGGGAGGAGGTTTCAAAGTATTTCTTGCAGGACTACCCGATTCTATAACAGCTTTGTTCCTTATGCCATCCGTCTGGTAATCTTGCAAGATTCATTTTTCTTGCCATGTACATGTATATATTCGAACTAGGCTGTGTTGTTTGTCTCTGTCATATAATATATGTGGGTATATGCATAATTTTGTATTTATTTATTCTGTCATAGTTATGTAGTGTATATTGGAGGTGATGACCCTTTGAGAGCTGTAGGCAACAAAATTTCATTTTAATGTATGCTGATTAGTGTACATTCAGAGTGACAATAAAGTTATTCTATTCTATTCTATTATTTGCTGACCCATCCTTTAGGCATAAAGTATGATCAACAAATTAACTGAAACTATCTAGCTAGAGAAGGGGGCTGAGATGGAAAACAGAAATGGAGGACAGTGTAGAAAGTAGATGAATTAGAATGAGCAGCATGAGCTTGTCGAGATGTAAATGTAACCTGAAGAAGTTTCTAGTGAAGATGAAAGGAAAATAAGAGCTAGAATAGAGAACAAAAAAGAAGAATTGGATAGCTGGAATCACAAGCACTTGAATATGTCAAGCAGCTAGATTAAGGACCAAAACGAAAGGCACAAGATATGAATGATGAAGCCCTAGAAGAATATTGCAGTAATGGAGATCAGGCTTCATAAGGTTTTAGCTATGTCGCAAGGTAAGGACCAATTTTTCCAATCTTCCAAAGACAAAAACAAAAAGTTTGAATGAGAGACTGGCTGGATACAAAAATTAAGATGAGAATTGAATGTTACATAGAGGTTATTGACTTGAATAGGTGAAGAATTAATCATTTTGAGAATGAAAGAATGGTAAGCTTAGATGGAAAAAGCAAAAAAATAAACATATCAGTGAAGTTCAGATGCTGTGATAAACATCTTCGGAAATAAACAATAGACAGGGCCAAACTTACAAAAGAAATTAAAAGATTGTTGAAATCAAAAGAGGAGAGGAAAAAATGGAGGCAATAGAGAGAACTAAGAAGAGTCAAGAATTTGAGTTCAACCAAGGGAAAGAAATATATGAAGTGGGTAATGGACAATTATAAACTGATATTTTAAAATGTGTGTTTTAAAACCAATAAACAGAGATAAAAATCAAAGAATTTAAACAAGAGGGGAGAAAAAGAAAGAAAAGTTGCAACCACAAGACATAGAAAGCTTTGCATAGAAGCCTTGATTTGGTGGATGTCATTCCATCAGTAGATGTGTGCCATAGACACAATCCTACACCTTTTCAATTTTGCCTTCCCTTGGAAACTACATAAGGTTAGTGCTTGGATGGAAGACCATCAAGGAATTCCAGACTGTAAGCTAGAAGATAATTTTTTAAAGAAGAATATCTCAAGCAGCCAGGGGCAAGCCTCCTTATATATATATATTGTTGCCAAGAAAACTGCATAGATGAATTCATTGATAGCCAGGCTTGTCTCAGAGATGTCTTAAATTTTTTATTTAAATGGAATGAAATCAAACAACAGCCCACATGATGTTAAAAACATTTAAGAAGTGGAAAAAGGAATTACAGAAGGGATAAACAATTTTGAATGAATAGAGTATTAACATAAGGTCAGCTTAGAAGACTGCAGAAAGGAAAGGCTTTGTTAAATGACAGTTCAGACAATCCAGAGAAGAGAAAGGAGGTGTGTGTTTATAATATGATAGAATAAATAACAGATGAAAAGATACTTGAAATAGGAATGAGGAAGGGGAAAAACAATAAAACAATATTGGATGTTTCGTTCTGCTGATTCTTCTTCAGTACTGCATTTTACCATTCATACCTTTTTACAAGATAATGAATAAGCGATCAGGTGTTTGTAATTTGTATCCCTTGTTTCCCGTGTTTCTTTCCCATCATTTCATACCTCCACTTCTTGGTAGGTTGTATACTGAATGGGGGACTTCGATGGTTCTTGAAAAATAAGCTCTGTACTTCTGCAGACTTCAGGGTTTCCTCAAGCATGCCGAGATCCCCCTCTGGTTTCTCTGCAAACTAATTTTGCCTCCATTTTTCTTGGCAGTGAGTTTTCTATTAGAGAGAATGGTATCCAGCAAGAACTGCATGAAATAATACAAAACGGGATAAAGAGGAAAAATGGGAACACTAAAAAAAGAACAGTTTAACCCTTTCCCCATACTTCATTTTCTCTAAAAGGCTGCCCCAGTTGAACTGTTACTTGACCTATCAGTAAAAGCATTCTGCTACTTAGGAAGAACTTTTTTTTTAATGATGGCTTTAAAACCAACTGATAAATTTATAATCTAAGCAGTTTCTTCAAAGTTTGTGTAGGGCTCACTGATTTTTAAAATACAGGATATTTATTGTACATTGAAAATTGAAAACTCATTTCTTTGGAGTTCATTTTTGAGTCACTACTAGACACTGGAACTGAACTCTCTTCTTCAGAATTCAAACCTGAAATATTCATATTAGATTTTGCTGAGTTTTCTATGTCAAGCTGCTGTTGAAGCTAATATTATTTAGTATGTTAATTAGTACAGCCAAAGTTTTGATGCAAAAGCCAGGAGATTCTGCACAAAAAAAATCACAACAAAAGCAGTCGGTGAAAGTCAACTAATGTTACTTTAGCGTCTTTAAAATGAAATATACACATTTTCTAATATTACATTGAATAAATAATGATCCATTAAACTGAACTTAGGATTCCATATATTACACTGGTTCCAAAGCAAACATATATAATATGCAAGATTTAGGAGAATGTTTAATATTGCTTTTTTAAAAAATAAATTTTATTGTTTATGTTTTATATAAAATCTCTCATTTCGCGAACAGAGTTGTTTCCAGACATTCTTTTTGGTATATACATTCTTACAAATTCAATATATCATTTATCATCATAGCAAAACGTTAACTTCTTAACCTATTCTATAGTGTCTTGGGGCTTACATTTAATTTATACTTTGAGGTTTTCTTCATTCAGTCTTTCATCACTTTAATCTTATTCTTATATAAGGCAAACATCATAATTTCCCGTTATTATTTCCCATTACCGTTGCTATCATTACTTTCCCATTATCATTACTAAGTTCAATTATTTTAATAGCTTTATTATATATTCATTCAATGTATAATTCATTAATTAATTAGAGTAGTAATATTGTCACAATTTATCAAGCCAAATCAGTTTTTGTTTCATCATAAAATTATTAAGATACAACATTTTTTGTCCATTTCCCTTTCTCTTTCTTATATAAATCAGACATCATTGTCTTTAATTTCTCCATTTCTATAGTCAATTCATTTATCTTCTTGTGTCTATCAGCCAGAAAATATTTTCAATTCATTTCAAATATTTATCACAAATAAACTCTTAAGTGATTCTACTTATAATAACAACCTCACCAATTTCCCATTATATCCATCCCCTCTCTATACTTTTTATTCTACTATATCCCCCAGGAAAAAAATCAGTTCTGCCCCAGTTGATTGCACATCCAAGATATTTACTACCCATCAGCCCTCTTTTTCTTCTTTGTTAGTATATTTTATCTTTGTCTGTCAGTTCTCCTTCCAAGCTCACTTCTCCTGTTTCCGGCCACCTCCATGTTGAGTAGTCGCCATGTCTCTCTCTTCGTCTCCTGCTGTCTGGTCCCTCTGCTATCCACAGATAAGTCTTTCTTTCTCTCAGGTCATCAAATCTTTCTTGTTGGTTCCACACTCCTCCTCCTCTTTAATTCCTTTGTTTGCTGGTTGTGCCATTTGACCCTCTCAGCTGTCGCATTTTCCTTTGCCTGCCCTGCTGTTTGGTAATCTACCTCTTCCGCTTTATTTCGCCCAACCAGCTGCTCCAGTTTCCCTTGTCAAATCATCACTCTGATTTTTATTTTTATTGCAAATATTCAGCATTCCTTGAAGTAGTTGAGATATTATGTAGGAATATTGTGGGTAACAAAATGGTTCCCAGAGACTTGGCTTATGGGATGGGCCAGAGTAAACTCTGCTTCTTCTCATGATCTAACACCCTGTACATTTTCCCATGGGAAAAGGCTTTTAGAGGGATTCCAGATGGGCTTATGATGTTCCTATGATCTAACTCCTTGCATCTTGTTTCCCGTGGGAATGCTTTTAGGAGAACTCTGCATTATCTTCTTCTGGATGCAGCTGGCCTCCCAACTCCTCCCCTCTTTCTGTTGCTGGGGAAGGAGATCCTTTGCCAGCTTTTGATGACTCTCCTTTGTATGATGTAATGCTATTATGGTGTAACCACTTTTGCTATTGGATGTTCTAATAAAGGAGGAGGGAGCTCAGAGCAAACACACTTCACTTGACTTCCTGGCTCCACCATTTTTACCTTTTACTCTTTTACTTCACCTTGCCTTCACCTCTGCTCTGATGCTCCCCTCTGAAACTGCGAAGCTCGGTGGTCTGTCTTGTGTTATTTTTCCAACAATATTATATCAAGATTATCAACCATCTGGTCACAGCCCAGAGAAAGCCCATCATGCAGACATCATTCAGTTGTTTTCACCCCCATTTCACTTGGGTGGCTGTTAAAACCACTAAAAATGGTTCTTAAAGTCACTCACAGTCTCCAAGTTTTAACGATCATGCTTTTTTGCTCTCTCCTCTGCTGTCAAGTTCAGTTACAGCCAGTTTGGCGCAGGTTACTTGTCCGCCTGTCCACAACTCCAGATCTTTATGCTCCCTCCTGCTCTTTCTTGTCCCGGGATGGTTCCGACTTTGTGGTGGCCATGTTTGCTGCAGCTTCGTCCTGCCATTGGCTGGGGATTTTCTAGATTGGGGAGGGGAAAAAATTCTCCCCTTGACCTGTCTAGCAGTTTCCCTATGCTTTGCCACCCCTACAGGGTGGCTTAGGCTCCTCAGGGAGCCCTTGAACTGGGAAGCTTGGGATAAACTGCGCAGACTTGCGAGCTTACAACCAGTATTACCGGAAGTGAAACCAGAGGTGAGAATGTTTAATCTTTCTGTTCTAAAATAGTCTGCTTGTAATAAAACAAAGAATTCCATTTGAAACAAGACTGGTAATGTCCAAAGATTTAAACTATATTGTACATATCTTATCCCCAAAGGTAGTAAATGAATACTTTTCTATTGTTTTGCTATTGCAATATTACAAAATCTATTAAGAAATATTTCATTCTACCACCTTAGCCATTTAAAAAAACAACACTTTGATTATTTAAAGTTGAATTTATTTAAAACTGAATGTGATTTTTCTTTGTAAAATATCCAAGAAATATCTTTGTTTGTAACAGAAAGTGAGTTTGTGGGTATGTGTTTGTTTCCTACATAGACCAAGACCTTTTGAAATTGGCAGAAGAAAAAAAGAGAAAGGGGAAAATGTATATGAGAAAAGGAAGGAAGGAAGGAAAAGGTGGGGTACAGAATTTGACAATGACTGGAGTTAAAATGGAAGAAAAATAATAGGGCAGACTGAAAAATATGAATCTAATTTTAACTATAACTTAAAGGAGGGTTCACATCCCTTTTATTTCATCCTCAAAAATGCAAGCAAACATGCTATTGGATTCCATTCTAAACCCTGAATGTTAAGGAACATGTTGGTGGAAGATATATGTTGATCAACAGTATTTTAGAAGATAGGATGATTTCTTTGATATGTATTTATCTATCAAGAAACTCAATTGTGTGTTCTTTAATGTAATTGTTGAATCTGATAAAGGAGAAGTCATGATGGTAAGTGACTTTTAACATGTTATGCTGCTAAAGACAGTAATATATTCCCCAGATTTTAAAAAAATGTTGGGAAAAGTTGCACTTCATTGAATTACTGTGCTTCTATTTCTCTCAGATTATACATCATACTTACACAGAATATATTTGCTTCTGGTAGCTCCTACAGTCTAATATGATTCTATGACAATATATGAGATTTACTCTAAGCAGTAGAAAAGTTGAAAAAAAATCTCATATATTATCATACTACACCTCCTTAATTTTGTGATTCAAAATCCAAGATTCAGCCTGCATACAAAAGGTGAAATATTGAGAGAATTTTTTTATCCATATGTGATACCATATAAGTTGATCAACATGCAATCCTGAGTGTATATAAGGCTTATGTCATTAGTTTTGACTAAAAGAAATTCATATTGAAAGTTGTAATAAAATAGCTATAATGAAAGTGTTTTGAGATAGAACGTACGTTTGAATCTTTGAAAACAAAGGAAGTAGAAAATTGTGAACTTCACAAAAGCAGAATTCTTGAGGATTACCAGATATATCTGGAGGAAAAAATGTAGAATGAATTGTTTGATATAAATTGTATATGTAACAAATCAGCAAAAGAGGCTCATTTCATCAATAATTATTTTAATGCAGTCTTATGATAACTTATATGAATTAATACATTCATAACCTCTTTGAGAGATGATGCACCATGTAATGTGTAAAGAAAAATAATTCTTTTGTTAAAAAACATCAAAATTAAGAAAACTAAAAAAAATTCTCAAAAAGAAAAGATTAAACAGTAAAGAGTTCAGTGTTAAATAAATTTCTTGGTTGTTACGGGTTTCCAGCTAAATTTGGTAAACTCTCTGATTACAATTGAATTATGTGCAGAATGAGTGAAAAATAGAACTAAGTGTAAATCAGAAAAGGACCCTAATTTCCCACAAAGACTTTAAAATTCAATTGCTGCATGCCTGTATTAATTAAAAGAATTCAAAGAATTAATAGAATTAACTATTATTTCTAGAGAAGTTAATTCTGCTATGTCAAGCTAATAATGTCATTTAAAGTAGATTAATTAGAACCATGGTGGCGCAGTGGTTAGAATGAAGTATTGCAGGCTAACTCACTGCTCACTCCAGGAGTTCGATTCTGAACAGCTAAAAGTTAACTCAGCCTTCCATCTTTCTGAGGTCAGTAATATGAGGACCCAGATTGTTGGGGGCAATATGCTGACTCTGTAAACCGCTTAGAGAGAGCTATAAAGCAACATGAAGTGGTATATAAGTCTAAGTGCTATTATTATATATCAGTTCTCTGCTTTTAAAAATGGCACAGGAAGATTCCTTATATTTCCCATTCCATGGTTGGAGACTTCAAACTCAAAGGGAAAAACCAAGCCTTGGATATGCTGCTACAGCTGCGTTCTGCCAAAATAGATAATCTCAGCTCCTAAAATGGGGTTGGGTTGGCAACAAGAAGTTGGATCCATACTTGATCCAACTACTATACTTTTCCATCCCATTCCTCAAAGTGAGAAACAAATGGAAAAAGAAATCCCCTCCAAGAAGAGAGCAATGCTATTTTATAACTACTCTGCCAGTTTGTACCTATCAGTGGATTTTTCAAAGTAGCCCAGCTTTTAGAATTTCTTTTAATTATGCAGATTTATTTATTTATTTATTTATTAAATTTCTATACCGCCCTTCTCTTGAGGGACTCAGGGCGGTTTACAGGGCAAATTTAAAACATACAATAGAAAAGTTTAAAAACTATTGAATTAATTTAGCCCCACAATAAAATTTAAAATCAACCAATTAAAACCCCAATTAAAATCAATTTCATGGGGACAGACCAGCGAGATGAAGCAAATGGGTTTTGAGGGCACACCAAAAGGTTCTTAAGTCAGGGGCAATCTGGACCTCTAGCGGGAGCTCATTCCAGAGGGCAGGGGCCGCCACAGAAAAGGCTCTTCCCCTGGGGGTTGCCAGCCGACATTGTCTGGCCGACAGCAACCTGAGGAGGCCAATTCTGTGGGACCGCACTGGTCGATGGGAGGCTGTTCGAGATCATCTGTGCTGAAAAAAACCCATGGCTTTTCTTACTAAATCTTCCTTCCTAAGAAGGCTTTTGATAGACCTGGATATAAATATTTATTTATTTTATTTATTTATTTATTTATTTATTTATTTATTTATTTAATCGAATTTATATGCCGCCTCTCTCCCAAAGGACT
>JANHFR010004637.1:268794-281341 GCA_032468015.1 Mimophis mahfalensis | reverse complement strand
GGGCTGTTGCTGAGCACTTTGTAAGCCGCCCTGAGTCTTCGGAGAAGGGCGGGATATAAATGGGATTAAAATAAAAATAAAAAATAAAAATAAATATTATTTAAAAGATAAATACTGTGGTCTATGATATTAGCACAGAATAGCTGCTAAGTGTAAAACAGAGTGGTCATTGGAACCCAGGTTTCTACCTATTGAATTCTGGGAATCAGTAATCCTATAAATCTGGCTTCTGATTTGCCGGTTGCAAATCTTGTCTATGTTGCATTTTTGCGAGAAATGTGCTTTTTCCATATTGTGAATGCTGAACATTCTTTTCTTATTCTAGGTAGCATGCTGGTTAATGGACCCTGAATCAAAAGAAGATTCCCTTTACAATATGGTTGCCAATTTCCTTCCTCAGGACTTATTCTTGCTAGACAAAATTGGAGCAGGTCACGGAAATCAGAGCCTGGGTCTCAGTTCCAATACAGATCAGTGTGGACGTTACAGGGCATCTGTAGAGTCTGTTCTTATCTTCCATATCATAGACAAACTCCATGCTATACTGCATAAGGATAACTTGCAAGGTAAAAGGGTTATAGGATTGACACTGTCATTCAACGAAAGACATTAAATGATTAAAATTCAGGCTGAGCTTCAAAATAATACATGTAAATGTTAGCAATACCAATAGCATTTGATTTATATACCGCTTATCAGGGCTTTTAACCCTCCCTAAGCGGTGTACAGAGTCAGCCTATGGCCCCCAACAATCTGGGTCCTCATTTTACCCACCTTGGAAGGATGGAAGGCTGAGCCAACCTTGAGCCTGGTAAACGTTATGGAGTGTTGTGTCACAATATTATATTTTGTTGTCCTAAAGGTTTCAGACAATCATGTTTTTGCATCAGAACACTAAGCATCAACAGAAAATGGGGAAAAAGCATTATGTGACATAGTAGTTAAAGTCAATTGTTCCTTTATGGTCAGTGTAAATTTAGAACTTGTTATTTATTAATTAGCTTTTAACTTCTCCTGATTACTTATTTTTTTGAGATTGTAATACTGTGTTAGCATTCTATTCTTTGGAACATAAGCTCATTCTATATTGTACATATGCTTGGCAGAGTGCATGGTAGAGGGTAAAGTTGATGGGGGATGAAGGGGCAAGACAAAAATAGGAGCAAGCAGCAGCTTTCATTCAAATGTTTTAAAATGACCATATTTTGCAGCACATAACTAAAATTGTGTTTGGCTTCTTTTGTCATTATTATATAGATATTTTTCATAAAGTGGAGATGCCGAATCAGTATTGCTTGGCGTTGCTGGAGCTCAACGGAATAGGTTTTAGCACAGTAGAAAGTGAGGCCCAGAAACACGTTATGGAAG
The DNA here is from genome assembly GCA_032468015.1 of Mimophis mahfalensis. NCBI lineage: Eukaryota > Metazoa > Chordata > Lepidosauria > Squamata > Mimophis > Mimophis mahfalensis. The sequence continues at coordinate 279,973 of JANHFR010004637.1, read as the reverse complement.
CAAAACTGAATGAGATTGAGAATCGGATATACCAGCTGGCCGGTCACAGTTTCTCCTTGACCTGTCCTGATGATGTTGCTGAGGTATTGTGATGAACTTACACGAACAAATTATGTTTCGATCCAGACACCATCAATGACATTTTGATGGGAAGAAGTTGGTTGCCTCTGTTCGACCAGTAAAATTCTAATTGCTTCTGAAAAAAAGGTTCCCTCAGTGTTAGTTTTGAAATTACTTTTAAAGCGTTTGCTCACGTTTTTCAACTGATCTTGCGGTGCCTAAAGTAGAATAAATATTGCCTGAAATCACAGTTTGTAACAGCTTTTTAATAAAACACTTCATGGAATGCTTCTAATACATTGTAATTCCTTATAATTATAAGCTTAATTTCTCGATCCCGAATTTATGGACTGTTGTTGGTATGTGCCCATTCTATAGACTATATCGTTAAAACATGTAAGCATTCCAGTTAGAAGAATTCATTCAATTCCATGCGCATTTGCACTGGTGTTACCTAGTTAGGTAGTGAAATATCTGCAAGCAAACAATGAAGCTCATGGAACACTAAAAACTCCACAGTTCAATCCTGAGGTATAAATATTCTCTTCTATTAGAGGGTTCATTCATTTACAGTATGTAATCCTAGGTGAATATTTAAATAATGAATCTAGTAAGCATCATTCAACGATGTTTGTTGTTTTTATCTGTTGTTTGCTACTCAGAGTTGCCTTCAGTGATATGGGTTGACTATACCAATTTGTTAAAATTATAAAAAATAGATTCATGTGTAGATTCTTGGTGAGGGGGACAGGAATCAGATTACTTCAGTTTATTTTGGTGTGCGTACCCATTTCATGTTGTCCCAATTAGTACATCTGCTACTACAGAGCACATTTGTCATTTGCTGATTTATTTCATTGCTCTGTTTTACTGTCGTATTCAGAGATTCTGTGTCGTTTTATTTTGTAGCTGGTGCCATGACTTTGGTCTGGTGCCATAGTCTTTCCAAAATGCCTTTTGCTCTCTGAGCTATTTTTTCTCTTATTCTTTTATGTTTGTATCCTGCATTTTAAACAGTAATGCAGCTCATTTAAACAACATTTAAAGCCTAAAACTTAATAATTAAAATTAAAACTCTACAATATGTTTAAAACTGTCAGTTCCTTAACATTTTTGATGCCAGACCTCAATATTAGCTTAAAACAAATTGTAATTCTGTCTCTTGATTTTTGAAGGGCCATTGAAAGACACTGTAATCTCCCAGAAGACCAGGGGGAGAGGGGGGATTTTTTTTTTTTTAGCCCAGTTTTGGAGACATTTAAATGATACTGGGAAGCCCTGGGAAGCAAATCACTCAATTTCTATTCTTCACAACTTCCCCAAATAGCTTGAATATCTTTATAGCACAAATATGTAAAAGAAAAATAGAAAAAGAACAAAGAAAAAAATAGATACTGTGAGAAAGGGAAAAAAATGAATCAGCTTCAATCTTCTTTACAGCTGTTACAAACAAATGAGAAATAATCTCTCCCCTTTTAGAATTATTTTGTACATCTTTGTTGCATATTCAACTGCTTTTAATCAACAAATCTAGAAACCAGCAGCTCATTTTTATCTATTTTTTCCAAAAAGTCCATAAAAGGTTTCCAGCCTTTTATAAAAGTACTTATTCTTGTGCCAAAGTAGCATAAAATCTTACTGCTGAAATTGAGCCATTTTTTAAATTACGATAAGTTTTATTAGTTACAAAATAGTTACAAAAAAGAAAAAATAAATTATAGACAGATCAATAAGAAAAAAATACAAGAACAAGGAAAAACAAGGAAAAACAAACACAAAACTCTCAATCGTGAGCGCGATGATTGGTCTTACACACTTAATCTCTTCACAAAGCAATTGGACAGTCATGTAATATCTTAAGTAAAAAGTGTGCTACTATTTTAACATTCCATTACAAAATATATCAAAACAATTTCAATAAGTTGATGGCATGATCTTAACATGTGGGAAGCTTACATGGACCCCTTCCCAAAGCTAACCTAAAGTAAGGAGATTCATCTTAGCCTGTTTTAGCATTGTATATTGTCGAACTAAAATAGATTTACAATAATGCAAAAACTAGAACTTTTAGTAAAAATTAAGGAAGCAACTCATCATTACTTTCTGTATTATATATCTCTGCATTTCAGTGATGGTAATCTATTTAAACCTGAAAGTGTCATTCAGTTTTAGATAAAAATTAAGCAACATGGTGGTACAATTGTAAAAGTTCTAATCTGAACATTTGCATCCTGTTAATAACTACAGTATAAAATACATTCAGATTTCATATTTTCTGTGATTTCAGGGTTATTTGATTCTAAAATTTTAAATTAATCTTTTGTCAGAAATGGGATTTTGGGTATAGTTTCCTCTCTAGTTAGTCAGAAGAAGAACCTGCATCCCAATATAATTTCACTTAATATATAATAACCATGGTCTCCCTTTTGGGTGGGAGCGGGGCAGGAGGGAGAGACCCAAAGGCCTTCGCAGCCGGTCAAGTGGACTAGGTCTAAGAAGAGTTCTGAATGTTCAAGAGCAGACTTAACCATGGAAATTCCCAGGATGACTTTGGACAGAACAGAAAACCATCTAGTCTACTCAAAAGTTTTAAGAGGAGATTAAAACTGGAGGATAAAGTATTAGGTACTCTGTTTTCTGCTCGTTGTGGGATAAGATATACACATTTTTTTGAAAAGTTGAGTTGAGCATCAAGATGAAATGCAATTGCATGATACTGTGTTCTGTTTCAGGTATTATTTCTGGAGCAAAAGTTGCCATCAGATGGAGAACTAAAAATGCAAAGAGGCAAGAAAGTGTTGGGTTGTACTAGAAAAGCAACAACAAATAAGAATCGGGCCAGGCTGAGTAAACAGTTCAGCACAACAAAGGTATAGTTTTTTTTTGTGATGTAACTTTGTGGAATGACCATTATATCCCTAAAGAGGAACTGTATTTCTACTTTGTTAATAATTTCTAACTTCACCTGCCAGAATTTTTGGAAGATCAGGTTCTTCAAAATGTGGAGGAATTCTGTTTCTTAACAGAAGACCAGTCCTTAAGACCTGGTTTCCATAAGCAATCCAATTGCCTGTTTAAATTCTAGTGGATTACAGTAATACCCTCCTAATTTTTCATAAAGATGTGGCTCTGCCAGTTGGTTTACTGCCCCAGTGCGGGATTAGCGCGATAGAGGTGGTTGATTGAGTGATAACAGATCCCAACTGCCTCCACCCTCCGCCATGTGCTTTTGGTTTTAATGTTTGTTTTTAACTTTTCACATTTAGATTTTATGTAACTGTAAGCCATCCAAAGTTACCCTTTGGTAAGATGGGCAGTCAATAACATTCATCCATCCATCCGTCTGTCTGTCTGTCTGTCTGTCTTTTTAGGTTTTCGCGGGTGTGTGTATGTAAAGGGTTCAAATTCTGGGTTTCTTCCCACGTCATTGAAAGATCTTTGAAATATTGGCTAAATTCCTATCTGAAATCCTTCAAATTTCTAACAAAATGTTTTGTATGGTCTTCAGCCAGAATCCAAAAAGACCATACAAAACATTTTGTTGGATATTTGAAGGATTTCAGCTAGGAATTTAGCCAATGTTTCAAAGATCTTTCAATGACGTGGGAAGAAACCTGGAATTTGAATCCTTTACTATCTATCTATCTATCTATCTATCTAGTGCTTGGTTTATAAATAAATAAATGAAATGCTTGATTCATCCTTTACTTTAAAATTCAGGTGCCTTAAATGTAAATATTCTCAATCCTCAATGCTTTTTGCACTTTTCTATCATTATACCCAAGTTTAATTTATCAGTGGGCTGTTTCTGTTACGTGAAATGATTTTTCTTTTCTTTTCAGTAAGCATTTCATATAACTATTAAGAGAATTGCCAGTCCCATTGATATTTCCTATACTTGGCTTGCAAAAGGAAGACACATACAATACAGAAAAGATTTATTGTATTTCTAGAATATATTGAAAGTTCCCTCAGTGGAGAGATTGATCAAGTGTCAAAGCATTCTGCACAGGGAATCAGTCCTCCATGAGAGAAAAGTGTAATTTATTTTACCATTTGCTAATCAAGAAAAGGCATTTTTATTACTCAGCAATAAATAACATGACAAAACTTCAATCTTGATTGGTAGGTTTATTCAGTACAAATAAAGAATATGTATTTCCTCCAGTTAACTGGTAATTTAGAAAGATAGTATTCTAATGATTGTCCCAAGTACTGTAAATGGTAGTGAAATCTTCAAATAATCTTGTAAACAGAAAAACATTTTAATTGGTTTACCTCATTATTTGTTTCTATAGGATGTTTTAGAAAAATTGAAGAAACTGCACCCTTTACCTGGCCTGATTTTAGAATGGAGAAAGATCACTAATGCAATAACCAAAGTGATATTTCCACTACAGAGGGAGAAACTTTTCAACCCTACCCTAGGAATGGAAAGGATCTATCCCGTTTCTCAATTTCAAAGTGCTACAGGTTATTATCCCCAAAAATTTAACAATTATTTGTGGACTATGCACCACCCCCTCCCCACTTTGGTTGCTGGAGCCTGAAGGCTGGTTTCCTGTAATTTTGAGGCAAGAAATGTTTGCAAATGTATAAAATGTTGAACGGTCTCTAAAATAAGCATATAAAAGTTTTCAAATACAAAATCTTATCACCACTTCCCCTCAGAGTTTTAATGAAATATTCTTGCACCATGCAAGCCTGCAATCCACGTGTCCATTACAAACTCACTTTTTAATGTTTCTTTGTCTGACACAACAACCACGACAATTTCCAAGCCTACAGTTATCTTTGCCTTGTTTGTAGGTCGCATAAGCTTCAGAGAACCCAATATACAGAACGTACCTAAAGACTTTGAGATTGAAATGCCAACAACGGTTGAAGAGAGCCCGCCTTTTCAAAAACAACCCCGTGCTTTAAGAAGCAGGTAAAAATATAGTACACGGGTTCTACTTCCTTAAATTTTAATTTCAGTTCTTAGATTTTGGGGGTCACATTTCTGAAAAGACATGAGTTATCAGACTTGCCATGACATTAGAAACACATTCTGCTTGTATTTATTGATTGTGCTTGCTACACTTATATCTCACCTTTTTATTAGAACCTCACCCTGATATGATAAATACAGCTGAGACAACAATTTGTCTAAAGGAACTGAAAACAGCTTGTGAAAAGCTATATTGATGAGCAGTTGAAGATCAAAAGATGTAGAAATATTTCAACTTTTAAGACCAGTAACTCTTAGACTAAAAGATGGATTGATTTGATTGACTAATATAAGATGGTTTCTGTAGTCCAGAAAAGAAGATCTGGAGCAGCAATGGTAGTGAGAGCCAGAAAACCAAAAATGCTGGTAGTGTGAAGAGCCTCAGAGTAGATGTTCTTGACTGCTTTCACCAGTTTAGTTGCTAGGGATACGAAAGAGGGAAAAACCAATTGTTGGTTGAAATTCAGATGGATTTGAATGGGTGGGAAGTCAGTTAAGAAGTATATGACAGAAGCCCAGTAAATAAAGGCCCCTGGGAAAGGGAACTTCATGGAAAGAGCTCTGATGATACCAAGCCTCCAGCTGAGATTGTGACTTCATGAGCCAAGAAAGAAAGCTAGCATGTGCTATTTTCTTACCTCTAGTTTGAGTACTTCCCTGTCCCCTGAAAATCAGAGTTTGAGGAAAGCCCTGGCTAATAATCCATGTATATATAGTTCCTTTTTAAATCCCCCTAAATTTGGGGAGGCACTTATTTGATCCCTTAAATCTCCTCAAAACCAAAGAAAATTTCTATTTCACCCATCCAGAGAAATGATGCAATATGCTCCATAAGGCTATGGCTCCCAGGGAAGACAAACTGAAAAGATTTGCCACTCTGATTTGAATGTTAATGACAGTAACCATCAAGTATATTTTGCATGTATTCACCACACATATTAATTTACTTGTTGAATCATATAGAAATAAATAATAAGCCACGTTTTAATGTAAACATATTTTATAGATGTGGAAAACATTCTGTGTTACCATGTGGACCTAAGATTCTAACTGAAGAAATACCCAATAGGAAGAAAATACTATTTTCTGTTAGCATGAGACATGCCTTTGTACCATTTCCAGGTAATGCCTTAAAATTGTTTTGACTTCATTGCACTTAATGACCCTGCAGGATTTGCTTAACAACAGCAACTGCCATCCTCTTCAATCGCTGAACCTTTTTCTGTTCTATTCAGATTAATTTACATATTATTTTCAAACACATCTTGTCTTCCTTGAAAACTTTCCCTCTATGGAGATCCGGGTCATCCCGGATTTACAAGCCTTCTGTCGTGCCCTCAAAACATGGGTATATCAACAGGCAGGTCTGGCCTGAATAAATTGTTAATTTTAATTGGGTGTGATAATTTTAAACTGTTTTGCCTAGTCCTAAATCTTGGTTTAATTTGTTTCTTAACTTTTTTATTGTATGTTTTTTAAATGGGCTGTAAGCCGCCCTGAGTCCCTTGGGAGAAGGGCGGTATATAAATTGAATTATTAAATTAAATAAATTAAATTATGTAGATATTTTACTGCCCCACGGACATTTCACTGCCAAGTTCTATTGCACATGTGCAGAGGGTTACCAGACAAGGCATGCAAATCAGAGGCTTTCCAGACAATAGAGGCAAGGCATGCAAATCGGGCAAAGAGTGATAGGAATTGTAGGCTGCAGCACTGTCATAAATTAATTAATTTATTTGTTAGATTTGTATGCCGCCCAACTCCCGAAGGACTCTGGGCAGCTCCCAACAGAATACAACAATACAACATCAAAAATTAAAGCGATAAAAAACTCACACATCCCATTCAGGCCAGATCCCGCTAGATCATGATGGCGGGATCAACGGCCCCAAGCCTGCTGGAAAAGCCAAATTTTTACTTCTTTGCGGAAAGCCAGCAAAGATACACGGGTGAAGCCGGGTTATCAGTTAGCATATTATAACCAAAACTTCTTGCCCATTGAATCAGACAATGTTTAACATATTCAATTCCTAGGTTTAATTGTAGCAACTTTTTATAAACCTTGGCTGTAAGATGTTCATCATTAGTACAGAGTATCATTTCTAATTTATTTTTAGCAGCTTCAAAACCACAGTTTTTCTTATACAAAGTGAATTGTTCAATTGTAGCTAGATGAATGAGTAACGTGTGCAGAATGACATGTGCAGAGTAATAGTAATTGTAGACGCATAGTAAATAATATTAATAAGTATGCTTATAGGGAATAAGAATGTATTTATTAATGGAAGGAAGCCGATACCAGGGATCACCTGGAACACACGATGTCCAAATGTAGAACTGGAATCCGGATGTGATTTTCGTTTTTTGTCTTTTTTGTTTTGTATATATAGTTTTTAAATAATGCACTTTTGTAAAACAAGAAAAAAAAAGAAATGGTTTTGCATGATTGACCATAGGTGGCTTGATCTTGGCTGCTGATTACTCTCAGCTTGAGTTAAGAATCCTTGCACATTTTTGTTCTGATGATCGGCTACTCCGGGCCTTTGGTAACAACGTTGATGTCTTTAAAAGCATTGCAGCTGAGTGGAAGAAGGTGAACCCCGAAGAGGTTGGGAATGATTTAAGGCAACAAGCTAAGCAGGTAGTTTTGAAAATGTACATCTTTCCTGAGATATCAGTTTAGTTGAACAATTTTTTTTTTACCTTTCCGTATGCCCATGATTAAATATCTAATATTTAATCAGGTATATAATATAAATTTTGTATCATGTTAGGTGCATATGAAATTTCTAGTAAGTTGAAAATTAAGAATATCATGGTTGAAAATTAAGCATCAGAGTATTCCAGTAAATATTTAATATTTAATGTAATTTTAAAAACCTTTACTGCAAAATAGAGCTGTGAAACAGACATTTTACTTTGGTCACTTAGCTGGGAGCATATTCCGTTAACCAAAACACAACTATTGTATTTTATTATTGGGCTGATCATATTTAGGAAATCTAAGAAACCTGTCCCATTAAGAACTGCCCAATCCCTAATGCAGATAAGCCTTGACTATTATTTATTCAGCAACCATTCAGAGTTATGGTGGCAATGAATAAGGGACTTATGAGTGAGATTGTAGTACCCCCACTGTCACGTGATCAAAATTTGGGTGTCTGGCAGCTCACCTGCACTTATAATTGCAGGAGCATTTCCCCCCCAAATCTCTAGACATTTGGCAACCCCAAGGGTCCCCAACCCCAGGCGACTACCAGGCCATGGGACCAGTGGGCAAGCACGCATACACAAAGGTCCACATGTGCAAGTGGAGGGCACTTGTGTCTATTTGTGTTGATGGAGCTTCATGCACAAGCAGAAGTGCCCTGCTGCTTGTGCAAGTGTGTGAGTGGAACTTCACAAGCACAGGTGCCTGCTGCTTGTGCAAGTGTGTGCAGCTCACGCGAGTGAAGAACAATGAGCACAAGCGCCCTCCGCTCACACACGAAGTTCCATTCGCACAAGTAGAAGGCGTGCATGTCTGCCATTTGCACCAATGGAGCTGTGCATATGGGCCTGCCACTCACACACAGACCCCCTCAAGCCTGTCCAGGCCACCTAGGTTGGGGATCACTGGGCTCCCCCACACGGCAGAAGTGGCGGAACTGGCAGCACTGGGACTAAAGAAGAGGTCAATGAAAGCCTTAGAGAAGCCTTATCTGGTTGTTTCCAAATGGTACACAGCCTTCTCACCACGCTTTAGAAGGCTTCTGAGGCCTTCTGGAGCATGGTGAAATGGTCTCACACGATGTGGAGAACAATGCATGTGGCCTGAAGAAGGAGGCCTGGAGCGGCTGGGTGCAGTTCATCAGCAGCAGGAAGAAGAAGGCAGCAAAGTTCAATGGAGGTTCTAGAGTGCAACCGTGGCAGGGATTAGGCTAGGGCAGCTAAGGCTTCCCTGGGTGCTGCGACTTTGCACCATGCTGCTGGGATTTCCTGGGGCATTGCTGTGACTTTGCACCATGCTAGTGGAGTGGCCGGAACTTCCTGGGACACTGTGGCTTTGCGTTGAGTTGCTGGAGCTTCCCAGGGCCTCCATCTTTGTGCCAAGCAAGTGGGGTGGCTGGAGCTTTGCATTGCACTGCTGGTGCAAAGGGCTGGCTGAGTTTTTGCTGCAGCTCGGGATTCTTGCAACCCTAGAACTGTCTCTGAGCCACAGCACGGCAGAGCCACTGCGTTCTGGAGCCCCTTGCCGCCCACGAAGCTGGGGAGGGGGGGGCAGGATCACTAAAAGGGCAGAGAAGGCAGTTTTGTTTCTGCTTCTGTTCTCTTAAAATAACATTGTATGCTGCCCAAAATCTTTTGCTTCTGAGTTAGGTGGCTATATAAATTGGTTGAATTAATAAATCAGTGTTTCTCAACCTTGGCAGTTTGAAGATGCGTGGACTTCAACTCCCAGAATTCCACAGCCAGCAATGCCAAGCTTGAGAAACACTGTAATAGATAGATAGATAGATAGATAGATAGATAGATAGATAGATAGATAGATAGATAGATAATAACCCCCCTTCTGCTTTTCTGAATCGATATTCTTTTTTCCCCCTTGTCGTATGAAACTAAACTTTTAAATTGTGATCTCACAGTTTAGTGAGCCAGCAATTGCCCCAGATCATAAGCTCAATTTGTGGCAGGAAAATTATTCTCCATAAACTACTTCCCTTCCCTTCCCATCAATCCTTTGATACAAAAGTAAACATTGTGAAGGAACTCAGTTGGAAGGAATTTGTCTTCCTTTTTCAAATAATTTTAAGTAAAGCAGAGTTAAATAACAATTCACTGTATAGTGCCCTTAAAATTAGAAAGCTGAACAAACCTATTCTGCAAGTAAAATCAAATATTTCAATTGAAATAGCAGTTTTGTGTCAGTAAAATGTCTTATTCTTGAATCTTGTTGGTTATTCACTAGTAAATTAGAAAGTTATCATTTTTTCCAGATTTGCTATGGAATAATCTATGGAATTGGAGCTAAATCCTTAGGGGAACAGATGGGTGTTCAAGAAACTGATGCTTTGTGCTTCATTGAGTCCTTCAAATCCAGATATCCAGGTAAAGATTGCCAGGATCTATTTTTCTTGGCATCCTTGTTCAATAGTTTACTAAATTAAATGCTGGTTCAGTGATATTCACGGACAAGTAGTCTCCACTTAATTGGGGCTGGAATTTCCATTGGTAAGTGATGCAGCAAGATAGATTATATATACTGATGAAGCTGTCTATCTGTTTGTGTATCTGCATGTTAGACCGAGAATGAGAATCTGAAAGTGTTATAAATAAAACTGCATTGTGAAGCTCCAAACTGTTTGGTTCACAGATTTCCTAGGTAGTGGAACCATAAGGAAGGGTTTGATACATTTTGGAGGCAGCAGGAATCCCTCAGCATGAAATTCATTAGTGGTGGGGTTCAATTTTTTTAAAAAAATTCAATTTATATGCCGCCTTTCTCCGGAGATTCAGGGTGGCTTACAGCGTAATGCAACCTAATACATTTATAGCAATAGCCTTCATTCTTATGTATATACCTGCTTATTAGGGCATCCCCCCCCCCCCAAGCGGTGTTTTACAAAGTCAACTTATTGCCCCCAACAATCTGGGCAGTTTGTACCTAGCTCGGAAGGATGGAAGGCTGAGTCAACCTTGAGCCTGGTGAGATTTGAACTCACTTTAATTGCAGGCAGCTGGCAACTAAGTGCTGCATAATAGCACTTTAGTCCGCTGCACCACCGAGGCTCTTTTTACTACCAGTTCTGTGGGCGTGGCTATGCTGTCATCCAATCAGAGGTAGTATTTGCTGGTGTCGTCCAATCAGAGGTATTTGCTGGTTTTGCAAACCAGTCAAAATTATCGCTACCAGTTCTCCAGAACCTGTCGGAACTGGCTGAATACCACATCTGAAATTCATGTATGCATGTGTGAATGAACTAAGGGCATGCCATGATAGGACACTTTGTATGGAAGAGTTCTGAAGGGAGATCTCCCCGATACTCCCATGTAACGCCTCTTCTCTGCAAGCTGCATTGGCTTCCAGTTGCCCTCCGGGTGAGATTCAAGTGCTGGTGCTCACCTATAAAGCCCTGAATGGCTTGG
>JANHFR010004637.1:220032-231228 GCA_032468015.1 Mimophis mahfalensis | reverse complement strand
CCAGGTTTGCCTACCCCTGGTCTAGGGTTTTCTTGAATCTACTTCTAGTTTCACGCTCAGCTTTTCCTTACAACAGACTAAGGGGACCTACAATCCTATTAATAGCTAAGTCACCCAATTCTCTGCTAGAAAATCACTTATAATTCAAAGGCAAATTGGAACAATGTGCTTATGAATTCTCGGGGCTGTCTAGGTATTACTTTGTTTATTAACTGGACTTTTCAGTCATGTCTTTTGATTTGGAATAATTTTTTACTTTTTTACTTTTACTTTTCGAGTTGGTGTTATTCACTGTAAGGATACATGGTAAAGAAAGATGGAGTGAAATTTTAAGCAACAAATAACAAACATACAATTATTTGCAACAGCCAGTATCTTATAATAGCAGTTTCCTTACCCTGTAATAATAATTTCAGGATATGTTTGTGATCCTAGGTTCCATACTCCACCAGTGATAGGCCACTCCTAAAAAAAATTATATTTATTTATTATCTATCTATCTATCTATCTATCTATCTATCTATCTATCTATCTATCTCTGCATTAGCATGTTTTTGCCACTTCATTATAGGTTCAATGACAATGTATTATTCACAAAACTATTATCTTTTGTATTTACATGGTAACACAAAAGCTTAAGAAATACACTTAATAGCTAATTATTAGGTTGTATTTTATATTAAGGTATGTTTAACCATGGTGTTTCCCCCCTCTTTTGGTGTATGAATAAAATAGAGTAAAATTTATCTAAGGAAATCAACTGTATTTAAAGCAAAAATAAATGATTAGCCCTCACTCTGCAAGCTGACAGAATCTGGTTCAATATTAAAAAACCTGGAATTCCATCTCATGTGATTGTATATATATATATATTTCAGCTACAATTCAGAACTCAGGCACCCTTAACTGCATGCAGAGATGTATTCCAACCAACAGATTCAGTTTGGACTCTGCATCAGTCTTTTAGAAAATAGCCAGATTCATTTTTATCTGATTCACAGCTGCTTGTTTCCCCATTGGAACCAAATTCAACCCCTGAATTAGAAATCCTTGCCTCCTGTTTATGGTAGCTGAGTATCAACAATCAGATATAATTTGTTTCTACATAAAATATGACAAGGGTAGGCAAATTTGGGGATTTGGGTACATTTGACATTTTTTTAAGTGCCATGGATTCAAAAATTAGGCCAATTAATAATACCCTGATTCTCTTGTAACAAGGGTAACAAGAAGTTGGAAGTCACACCTCTACTCACCATCTTTATTTCGGTTCTTGTCTCTTAGAGAAAGAGCAAGAGTTTCTCAGAAACAAGGGATGGGGACAGAAGGAATGGGAGAAAATGAATAGGAACCTGCACAAGGGGACAGGACACGCCCAACATAAGAGTCTGTTAAGACACAGTACCCCTACCAAAATATCATAAATATTATAGGCAAAGAACAATGAAATATTATCGTGAACACTAGTAATCTGTTTTAATTAGTGCTGCTTCAATAACACTCCCCCTTTTTTATTCTTTACCTTATTGCTATATCCTTGCTTTTTATGTTTTGCACCTACAGAATATAGCACAGGAATCAAATCTGGAGGACAGTCAGCAAAGTATTCTGTGCAGGTAACAGGTGAATCGTGAATATCCATGGGATAAGGATTTTCAAAAATGGGAAAACTGAGTGAGAAAAACATGTATTAGCATACCCTTTAAAGACAAAAAATACTTAATACATTTATTATTTGAAAAGGAAAATATTACCAAATATATATGTATACACACATACACACAGGACACAAATGTAGACAGTGAGATAAAAAAGTATTTGTATGCTGTTTAAATTATCCTAATAAGTTAAATGTTCTTTATTGGGGCTTATATATCATTCCGAACCAGAGACATTCTAAGCAGCCTACATTCCTTCTAATATTAAGAAGATGAAAAGAGTAACACAGTTTAACAAAGGGCAAACCAATAATAGTAGAAAGCAATAACTGAGAACAATTATAAAGAAGAATGCAATCACCAAGGAACAATAAACATCCAAACACAGTCTAGAATGGAAGTCCCAACTTCTACTGGATTTCCTCCCAGGATTTATAGCTCTCCTAACTCAACCAGATAAATGGGACTCAAATCCTTTCTCTTCATCTCTTAGAGAATCATAGTTTTTATGTTTTTATCTTCAGTTATCTGGTTGTCTTAGCTGTTTCACTGAGTTAGGGAATATGGCATTTTAGATTGCAGATGCCACTTCTATAGAATCTTACCACAGAGTAAGATTAAATCAGTTCATCTCTTGCTATGGCATCACTCAATGAGAGACAATCAACCTGCTTAACTATTGCTGGAAATAGATTGTCACAAGGGTTGACTCAAGAATTTCAAGGCACCTGGAAGATGGAAATGTCAGGAAAAGGGGCTTCACAGTATTTGTTTTTCCAATAAGATGCTTCATTAGCAACAAGATTCCACACTATAACCCAGACACACCTTTACTACTTTGGTTCAATTAGGCCCTTGGCTATGCTGGTTTTTCAGTCTAAAGTTTTAGAAAGAGGACATTATACTTAATCTTGTCAACAACTGGAAAAATTTTCTTCAGGTTAAACAGGTAAGGTAAAAAAAAAGGATAAAATAAATCAACACCTGTATAATTATGATCCTAATATTCATTTGTTGGGGCGATGAAAACTAAACTGACTTACAAGTGGCAAATGGTGCAGAGATGCCTCACATTAGTGTAGGGCTCTATACAATTTAAAAAGGCATATGGAAAGCATTTCCTCTCTCTCTTATGAAATCACAAACTCTGGCTTTTTTCAGCTGCTCCTTAAAACAGACCTGCTTCTTTTTTTACAGGCTCACATGAAGGTCTGGGAAAAGGTGGGCTGCTTTAATGAATAGCATTTCCAAATATCCTCAATCATGGTGGAGTCTAATAAAAAAAATACAACTCTGAGCTTCTTCATGTATTGCAAAGAAGCAACAAAAAATAATCAGTGGAGAGAGAAAGAAGATAAACACAGCTGGTTAACCCTTTCTCTCAATGTTTGATTAGATCTTTGATCAGATGGACTCATCAAATAGTATTGTGCACTGATTTTCCACTTCCTTTCCTTTGTATTAAGAAAAAATGCAAAAGGAAGATGTGACACGGTTCCCAATAACTTTCTCTCCCATCATGTTTTATGAAAAGGCATTTTGAACAAAGATCTTTTTCTAGAATATTTATGCTTGCTTGACGCACTAAACTGTCTCCTCTAAAAAAATGATGAGTCACCAAGTTATCATAGAGAAAAAGGAATGAAAAAATAATATTTGATTGCGTTTGAATATGGCACAAGGTAGATGTTTTTCTCTTGCTTTATTTTATAGTACCAATAGAAGAGAATATATGTAGCTCAAGGTTGAATGGTAGAGTCCTTGGTGTTCTCTGAGCTTGGTTGTTTGCTTCTAGACTTTCCTGCAAGATGCGAGATGCAGTACAACACTAAATGTGTTACTTATTTCGGTAACAAAACGTCTGCAAGGAAACAACCAATCCACAATCATATTTTAGTATGCAATTATACAAATGGTATCAGACGTTGTTGATTGTTTTGCTTTGTTAGGCAGGTTGATCACTGATTCCATTAGTGAGTTTTTGAAACAGGTGATTCTGAAATAGCTTTTTTAAAAGTAAGGCATGGTGTTTAAAATCAGTGAATGCCAAAAAAATAGGGGAATGGAGAAGCATCTTTTTAAAGCTATAATCTAGATAATTTACTAGAATCCATAATTTTGGAAGGATACGTTTGACAAAGAAACATACAGCTAAAATATCTAACATCTTAATCCTAGTATCACTGAATAGCAAAGTTGTTTGTTTTGAAACCATTTTGGTTCTGGTTTGTCATATTTTTATTTGCAAACTCAACAACAAATCTATGCTTCTCTTCTACCGTTAGCACCATATGGAATGATACTTACTGGCTTTGAGTCAGGTCAACAACAATTAGATCTTTTTCCAATAGTATAACAACAGCATAAGGTTCTTGAATTTCTACATACAAATATAAACATAAATATTAGTGAATTAGATTACAAAATAAGGATATCCATATAACCATTGTTCTGAACAAATGCAGAATTTATATATAATCCTAATAAAGAATTTTCCAAACCCAGTTTGGAAAATCTATCAGTTTTGATAGATTAATATATTATACTTTCCTGGAACACTGGTAGAGATATTGATATTATTCTGATGATAGGTTTAATGTCTCCTCATAAGAGATTAAGCATAAATATTATTCCAATAAACATGCTGTATTAAATAGTATAATACTTCTATGTAATTTTTCCCCATGTAACCTATCAAACCCTTATGGAAAGACTATTCCAATTTATAGCAAGCATACTACAGAGACAGAGGAGGGAGGGAATGTACACAAATATATTGAGTAATGCTTAAGTTTTAATTAATGTTATGTGTAAATGTTATGTGTTCTTTTTTTTGTGTGTAAAGTTTTATTTTTATTTTTAAACATACATCAACATCATTTCATGGACAGTGTGGCATCTGAGTGTCATTCATTTTGATACAAAAGTAATATTAGTACAAATGAGAATTACTACATTAATTAAACTTATGTGGTCTAATGTCTGTATCTGTGCATAATCCTTCATTTTTCAATTATTCAATATTTGTTACATCCTTCTCGTAGTAATAGCATTGTTTTTGAACATATCTGATAACATCCTTTTTTAAAGTCTAATCTTAACCTCTGACATTCATTTTAAGCATATTGTATAAAACTATATATAACAATATTCCCACTATTTCTAATTTTTAATCTATACTAATTTTTGATACAGCCACTCTTGTTTTTATTTAAAAAAATCCTCCCTACCCATCATCTCTCACCATCTTGGAACTTTCCCTTCTTCTCTTTTTGACTTCTCTCCCATACTCCTCCCTTGGGTCCTTGTCTACATCTATCATATTCAAGCCAACCATCATTTCTATCCCCACTATTTTTTGCTGCCAGTCCACCCATAAAGACTTAATCCTCTGTCTTTTCCACAAAAAAATCTTTCAATTTATTCAATTTAATTTTTTTACCTCTGGATATATATTTCACCAACTTTATTTCACCCAATTTTATTGCCACCTCCTTCTTTTCTCCTTGTTCTATTTGTTGTGTCATCTGTTCTATCTCATCCTCTATGCTTAGTTACAATATCTCCCTTATTTCCTGGGTTTTATTATCCTGCTTCCTTGTTCTTTGTTGCACATTTTCGATCTTTCCAGTTATGTCATGTAATAAGTCCTTTATCTACCTGAAAATTCCCCATCATTGTATCATAAAGGCTTTGATAATTTCATAGTTTCTTTTTGTGCCTCCAATTCTTCCTGATGGACCATATTGCCTTATTTTTAAAAAGTCCAAGTAGTATACAATGTTCTGTCAATAATCTGTCACCGCTCCAGAGTCTATTATTTTTGATGTCCCAAAACCAGCAGATTACTTGATGTTGTTCCTCAGGAAGTACAATAGTTATAGTTTTTTATATCCTACAGTTAATCAATAGGTTTCATTCATCCAGTCCAGGGGTTTTTCCAAGTGATTCTTTAAATCCACTTTTTAATTTAATGGTTAGTTCCAATATTCAGAAGTCATTCATTCTCCAGCTTTTCAAGCTTGATCCTTTAGTCACCATAAAGTACAGAACAGTAAATAACACAGCAGACCTACAGGTGTTATTTTTCTCTTATCAAGGTTTCCCACAGTTGCTCTATTATTTTTTATGAATATTACATAATATATACCCATTCACCTTCCGCTAGTAGATGGCACCTTCCGCTTACAAATCAACATTAAAGAATCTGCTGTTCTACCAGTTATTCATTTCAAAATATTTCAAACAAAATTTCCAATAGTCAGTCCAATGTCCAGCATTTTAAAATGCCTATTCTAGGTCATGCCAATAAGATTTTTACATCCAGTCTTTCTGTATTTAATTCCTTCAGTTTAATTCCTTTTAGGGTGCAGGGTTTTTTTTCTCTGCCTCTCTTTAGTTGCCGCTAAAAAGTGTTCCAGAGAACCTCTTTTTCTGGAATAATTTTCTTTTAGGGTAAATCCTAGGCAAAATTCAAAAATCACCTCACCCAGCTCCAGTAACTGTCCACTCACACCGTTCCAGCACAATCTTGGTTTCTTCAGCTGCCCCAGCTTCATGGCTGCCATTTTGGCCACCTCATCTTCGTCCTTGGCAAAGAGGGAAGAAACCCTGGATCCAGCAGGAGAACCACCACTCTCCATGACCTGCAGGGTTCCCCTTCTTATATGTTACCCCTACAAGGTGGCTTTTGCCTCTTGTGGGGGGAGGGGCTCTGACAAAGAGGATTAGATGTGGGGATGCGTAGCCCCACTCCTCTGCACTGATCATGCAGCAAGGTCAAGACGGAAGTCTGTTATGTGTAAATATTCTATTTGCATTTTCTTATGGAAAAGGCATGTTAATAAACTTATGCAGAATCGAGTCTGAAAAATGCTAAAAAGACTGAAAAAAGTTAAATGATAGATTTATCATGCTACTCTTGTTCTGCTATGATCATGACTGCATAACCCTGGCTCGAAGAACTTGATGCCAGATGCACTATCTTCAAACCAGAATATTCTCAAATTCCTTATCCCATGGTGGCAACCAGCATTTTAAAATCTTTCCATTTTTGGTAAGTAACCAGATTCACCATCATCCAAAATGTTTAGGGTAACTCAACCATACCAGAATCTAATCACCAGAATCAAGGCACAACAACCTCTGGACAAGTTCTCGTGGGCCTGGATCGATGACTTCCAAGAAACCCCAACATATCACCATCATATTCCCATTCATGGTGGAGGGAGTGGCCTTGAAACAGAAGGATTGTAGTTCCCAACCTTTGAGATAAGAGTTTTGCAGTTTTGCCAATGATAACCAGGCAGTCGGACATGGGAAGTGTTCAAAACACTTCATAGAACACTAAAAGAAGCTTAAGATGGCAGCAGTCACCACTACATGGCACATTGCAGAAGGGCCAAATCCTACTATCTGAAGCTGTTACAACCCATCTTTACAAACATACCTATCCCTCACCCATAACACACTCACTCTGGATTACTGATTTATCCCTCAATCAATGATTACCTAATTTTGGTGGATCTTTTTACCAAGATGTCTCACTTCAAGCCTTGGAAGGGATTGCCGGCTGCCAAAGAAACAGTCCAATATTTTTGGACCATATTTTTCACTACAGAAGCATGGTGTATAGATTAATTTCCAACATGAGAAATCAATTTTAAACCAGGTTTTGGAGACCACTGTTCCAACTTTTGAATGTTCAAGTAAACTTATCCTCAACCCATCACCCAGCCATGAATGGTGAGGTGAAGAAGACTAACCAGAGACATCAACAGCCAAGATAACTGGCCATCACTGCTTCCACTGGCAGAGTTTTCATATAATAACTCTCTCCACATATCAATTACAATGACCCCCCTTTCAAGCTTTGTACGGCACACACCCAAGAGCTTTACCAGAGAACCCCAGGGAGGAGAGCTCTGTCTCAGAAACTGTGGATTTTTTATGAGAAGAAATTACTGCCCACACCCTACTGATACAGGCGAAGGAGTTGTATGAGAAAGCTGTGGATGCCCATTGACAGGAAGGGTCACTGATAGCTGAAGGAATCAAACTCTGTCTCTCTACTAAGTTTTTGGTCTCAACAAGACCATAAAATACTAATAAAATAGACACAATTTTGGGGGGTTCTTCAAGATTATCCGACAATTCAAACATTGTAGCTTTTCTCTTGCAATTGCCACTACCCCCATGAACGTGCATTCAGTCTTTCACCATTTGTTGCTATTTAAAGAAAAGCTCCCTAATACCCCATGATCATGGATGGGCAACCAGAATATGAAGTAGAATACTGGACTCTATGGTATAGAATCTTCTGCTTGAGCAGGGGGTTGAATTAGAAGTACCTGCAAAGACCCTTCCAGCTCTGTTACTCTGTATTCCATTCTGTATTCTAGGTGAAAGGGCAAAGGTATGCAATATTTAATCTACCGGAAAGGCTGCTCAGAAACTGAACTCTCCTGGGAGAATGCAAGACATGTCTCTGCTCCTGAGTTAGTTTGGCAATTTCACAATTTCCCTGAGAAGACACAATCAACCAAGCTCCTGGACCCCCCTACTGTGCTACCTGAGGAATCAACCTTAACCAACCTCTGCCGGCACATCTAGAGGCAGGCAGAGCACATGATTATGCTGGGTCTTTCAATTTTTTAAAAAAAATCCAATTTATATGCTGCCCTTCTCTGGAGACTCAGGGCGGCTTGCAATTTTTAAGCACAAGTCAATGTGCTTAGCAATAGCCTTCATTCTTTAGTATGTGCCTGCTTATTGGGGCTTTCCCTCCCAAGCGGCATTTTACAAAGTCAGCTTATTGCCTCCAACAATCTGGGTACTTCGGAAGGATGGAAGGCTGAGTCAACCTTGAGCCTGGTGAGATTGGAACTTGCCTTAATTACAGGCTGCTGGCTGCTAGGCTAATTGCTAACAGCCTGCACCACAATGGCTCTTTCTGGCCTTCAAGCCCTAAAGGTAAGGGGGGACTAATCTTTTCATGTTTTCCAGCAACCATCACTGGTTCTATGGGTGTTTCAGAAGGTGGGGAGGAAGATTCCTTAGAAACTGCTTCACTGCCTCTTCTGTCAAGTTCCCATGAGAACTCAGATTCTGAAAAGGCCAAGTAGGAAGGGGAAGGTGTCTCTGAACAAGCCATGGAAGTAATGAAGGGCAGGTTGGAGGGGTGGGTGATATAGGAGATTAAGAGGCAGAGCCTGGGTCAGAGACGAGAAAAGAATCAGACTAGTTCCTGTAAATTATCCAAGTCCAGCCCCCCCATTGAATTCTCATCAAGCGCCAGTTTAGTGTTGACAATTAGTTAACTAGACTCTTATGTATGGGCTTGAGCAAAAAACCTTCTTAACTGGAACTTAATGTATGGTCCTGATTCTTTGCGGAGGACAACACATGGCTGTCAGATTAGCTCTTAAAATTGCAGTAAAATCTAAATCCACAGAAATTAAGGTTTTTCTTTTTGGACTGATGGATAAATAGTTGGAAAAAAGTCACAGAACTTTGTTTTTATATATGATAACTGTAACAACATTATCATATGCAGAAACATTAAAAGATCTGGCCTAATGGAGGAATGGCTGGTGAAGATGATGACATTTGCAAAGATGGCTTAATTAAAGAAAAGACAATATCTGCATTTATTTGTTGACTGGAAATTCCTTGTAGACTATTTTGGGTGAAACAGAAAAAAATGAATTTATGATTTATGTTGTGATTAGAAAAAAACAGATAAGAAAAAAGCAGATTTGTAACCCAAAAATAAGTAATAATTTTATATTTGTACTTATAATTGCTGTAAAGAAAATTAGAAGCTACTTCTATTTCTTTTCTTTCTTTTTTTTCACTTTTGGCTTTTACTTTGTTTTTTTTTCTTCTTTCTTACCTCTACTTTTATAAAAACTAGTTTTTAGTTTGTTTCAAAATACCTAATACAGGTAGTCCTCGACTTATGACCACAATTGAGCCCAAAATTTGTTGTTAAGTGAAACATTTGTTAAGTGAATTTTGCCCCATTTTACAACTTTTCTTGCCACAGTTGCTAAATCAACCTGCAGTTATTAAGTTAGTAACATGGCTGTTAAATAAATCTGGTTTTCACATTGGCTTTGCTTCTAAGAAGGTCGCAAAAGGTGATTACAGGACCTCGGGGCACTGCGACTGTCATAAATATGAGTCAATTGCCAAGCATCCAAATTTTAATCATGTGACTGTGGGGATGTTACAATAGTTGTTTTTCTTTTCCTCCAGTGGCTTCAGTGTAATTTTGAATGGTCACTAAATGAACTGTGGTAAGTCAAGGACTTCCTGTAATATTAAAAAAATATACAGAGCAGGAACCTTAATTGGCTCAACTGAATTTTTATAATTATTGCCAGCTTTTCATTTTTTAGAACCCTTAATTAGCCCCTTCTTCCTACACTGTATCTCATGAAGGGTTTTTTTTTTTTTTTAAAGCAAAGTCTAAAACTGTTACAAAATTTCACTTGGCCTAATACAAGGATTATGGTATTTTTCATGGCAATGTCATGCAATGCAGTTACTATTCTTCATTTGTTATTTATTAAACTTGTTATACATACTTACCATTTGGGTATGGAGTTTCACAAAGGGTTAAAAAGTCAACCACAGGGTGATCCATTTCAAGCACTGTAATTGCTTTTCCATGCATGATTGTCAGACCTGGCCTTCGCCAAGGTTTATCATAAGAAAGTCCACCAGAAAAAATGATAAAAGGGTCACTATATTAAAAAATAAAATATAGTAATTATACTCCACACTTTTTCATTGACTTGGAAATAGCGATTTTTGCAAATTGAGATGAAGCGATTATATCCAAATTGTAATTAAAACTAATAATCTCTCTACTGTAAGTGATCTTTCTATGGTTTATTAAATTATCAAATTTCTCTCTTATACCTGCAATGTTTAAAATAGTCATTTGTGCAGCTTTCACTGTTGCCTTAGCTTCGGCCAATTGAAACAGTAAACTCAGTTGCTTGTCCAATCCAGAAGTAATGGCAACTACTGAAGGAGGTGGGCTCTCTTATGGTACAGATGATCACTACTGTATATACCAATGATGGCGAACCTTTTTCGGCTCCTGTGCCAAAAATGCATGCACGCAGTTGTGCGCCCTCTCTCGTGCCTTTACCCATAATTCAATGTGTGCCCCACCCCTGTGCGTGACCCCTGTGCATGCGCATGCGACCCCACTCTGCTTCCCCCATGCATGCGCAAGTTGCCCTAAATTTAGCTACAGTTCGGTGTTTCAAACTCGGCTGACTGGCATGGAAGTGCAGCTCAGCTGTTATTTCAGATCTGGGGATCGCACATGTATGTGTGTGCAATCCACCCTCTCCCCCCAGTGCATGCGCGCATATCCCCAGAACCGGAAAAACAGCTGAGCTGCCCTTCCGCGCTAATCAGCTGAAACACCGAACTGAACCGGTAGCTAAATTTTTCAGTTGTGGGGATCACACACGCTTGCTGGGGGGAGAGGGCGATAGTGCACACATGGGGGGGGGGT
>JANHFR010004637.1:170391-184525 GCA_032468015.1 Mimophis mahfalensis | reverse complement strand
CCCGATTTCTGGACATCAAAAGATGTGGTTGGTGATCTGTAAGGCCTGGGTGATGCAGTACTGGAGCCCCATAATAAAGCGCGTTCTCTTATAAAGTGGTATTGACATCTTATAAAGTGGTATACCTTATAAAGTTCTATCGATCTAATGCATTATGATACTCCTGCTCAGTAGGAAGAATGTCATAATTGATGGAACTGGGATCAAAAATATTGCCACTAGAAAATGAAACATTTGATATGAAGCATCAAATTTGCTAAATGAAACACAAATCCATTTTCAATTGCTAAAGGAATGTGCACATTATTTTGTTATACAATTCATTAAGAAATCACTCTTTAGTTAAACCCTTATTGTCTTTTGCAGTGATGCTAAAATATTATTAAGCACTGTGGGTGTTACTTATTATAACTTTACCTGAAATGAAATATTTTATAACGCATATAAGTGATGTTGGGGACTTTTGACTAGTCTGTAACTGTTTATTTCCTGGATAAATTTGTGTACTAGATGGCAGTTATTCTAAAATAACTTAAAGTCATTAAACGTAAGTCATTAAGTGACTTAAATGACTCTTAATATGGGGGTACAATTCTACAGTAAAATATAAGCAAAAGAGCATTGTTTAAGTTAAGTATGTCAGGATACACTTTTTAAAAATAAAGCAACTTTTAAAAATTCATTCATTTTCTCTACAGTTCTTTCTCTAATGGTTTCATGGGTTTCACAGGAACTCTTCTTCTGGAAAAAAAGTCGCTAAATGCAGTAACAAATGCAATAGGTTGATGGACCCATGCAAAACAGGCAGATCTTGAACAAGCTGATCCCTCCACCCTTAGCAGATTCTATCTTTTCACCTGTTTTCCCAGCATAGTCCTTACTCTTATTGAGGGGCTTCCTTTGCCTCTCACAGATGGATGGTTACATGCCACAGAGCTTCCCCATGCACAAAATAACTCCCCACAAAAGGAAAACAAGCATACGTCCCTACACCAAAAAAGACATCAGAAATATTTTAAGAACAGATATACTCCAATCACACAACCTAGCAAAAAAAAAAAGCAAACCAATCAATCTGAGTGGCTGATGAAACCTTACATTATATTTAGTTTAACAAAACAGTAAGACTTTTCAAGCCTAGAAATATGTGATTGAATATATATTTGAGTAGATTACGAATGCATTGGATTGACAAATAATTTAATATTAGAAAGGAATATACGTAGTACATTCTCTTATATTTATCATTTTGTGTTATTCTGTATATCTACAATACTTCCCAAATTGTGGAAATATAACTTTGAAATTAATTGCAGCCATACAGTGCAAAAAAAAAAAATCAACATTAAAAATTGCAGCCTAAACCATTAGCATAAAGGAATGCTAGGATATTCTTACTTCTCTGCCTTTATTGTTCTGATGGCCCTATTTAAGATTATTCATTCCCTGCTGGAAGGCTTAATAGGATCATGTGCCACCTTATTTTGGTGATAAAGTTGCTAAAAACTTGATTCACCATAGATGGTTTCAATGACTGGGAACATCTATGACTGGGCAATGACTGGGCAATGTTCTGCATCCATTTCTAGGATTCATTCCAACCTGTGAACTTTGAAAAAGTGGAACTGCCACCTAAAAGAAGTAATGGTAGTTCATGTCCTTACATGCTCTTCCCCTGTAATTTTATGTAAGCAGTGTATACCTTGGTTGAACAATGCCTTAATTATTGCTTGCTAGAATACTGAGTCAAACACCTTTTCATAGTCAATGAAAGCCATGCACAGAGGCATGGTGTACTCAATGCGCCTTTCAATGACTGCTGGACAACCTGGATATGATCCATTGATCAGTAGCCACTTCTGAATCTTGCCAGCTTCTTTGGCTGAGCATAATTTAATGTTCTCAATATTCTTGGCACAAAGCCATGGAAAGGTACGGTACATGCTTGGCATTACAAGACATGATAGAAAGACCTGCAAATGGGTTAGAGAACAAACAAAAATACACAATATCATCAAGAGAGTAAAAAATGGGAATGGAAATGGGCTGGTCACATAGCAAGAAGAACTGATGGCAGGTGGACCAAGGCAGTCATAGAATGGGTTCCATTTGATAAAAAACACCCACGAAAGAGACCTAAAACAAGATGGATCGAGGACATCAGCAAGTATTGTGGGCCCAATTATCAAAAGAAATCTCAGGATGTTATTGGTTGGAAGCATGCGTAAGAAGCATTCATTCTCCAGTGGATAGACAATGGCTAAAATGATGACATATAAATTTAAAGAAATGCACATCTGGTTAATTGTAATTTTGTTTTTCTAAAATGCCAGATTCTAAAAAACCATTAGCAGCAAAGCCGTTTTTTTTATTAAGAAGTTCCAATACATAAAAATGTGCTACAGATTTCACTAAGAGAAAAGAAGGGTACAATGCAGACAGTGTTCTTGCATAACTTCTTATTGTATTAAATTTTCTTAACATTGATTTATTGATTATTGATATTTTCCCACCTCATTTCGTATAGTGTTATATATTTGGAAATATTTTTTGTTAAAATGTTTCCCGCTTGTGATGTATGCAAAATAATTCATGGATTGTATCTTCTAGAAATGGAGTCTAGCACTTAGCTTATTTCTGAGCACGACCCATCTTGTTGAGTCTCTTGTAATCTCTTGGGTCTGCTAAGGGATTCAAGGTGCCTTTTCTTTTAGCTGAGTTTTTCTTAAAATTACATATCAATAGCGCATGTTCAGATTTCAACCTTTTCAGCTTCCAGAATCCCAATGTTGTTTGCACCCAATGTACTGTAAAACTGATATATTTCCATTGGGAAAAGTTCAGGATGAAGTTTTACTTAAATAACAGTAAGAAAAACACGTATTTCTGTGTACTGATATCTTATTTATGTAGGCTATTTTCCCAGGGAAGTTGGGACTCCAAAGATAAATGTTAGGTAAATGTAAATACATTAAATAAATCCATTTGTGTCATGCCAGAATGAATTGAGTAGTTTTATAGCAATTGCCACCTATAATGCTCCATATGAAATGACTGTGATATATTACTAGTGCTATAACATGTGTTTATATGGAAATATCAGCCAGTCATAAATGTGCTATCATGTAAACATAACAATCAATAAATTGCTCTGGCCTAATTGAACAATGCTTATAAAAGGGCAAATATGTATCAGTCAAAGTGATAGTGTGGTTAGTACCACACTATCACTTTGAAATAGGATTGAACTAGGACAGTGGTGGTGAACCTGTGGCATGCATGCCAGAAGTGGCACGCAAAGCTGTTACTCGTTTCTCTTCCAGGCTGGTCCCGTGTGCATTTGCAAAAGGGCTCAAAACTGGAAGATCATATGATCCTTCGGTTTCCAGCACATGAGTGAGCTCGCATGCTCACTTGCTCCCATTTTTGGCACTCGGTGCCAAAAAGATTCGCCACCACTGGACTAGGGAATGAAATAAGTAATAAAAAATTTGTTCTAATGTACAAAACAGAAACAAAGAATATAAAATTAGGAAAATCTTGCATAAAACACCCCTTTCCCAATATATAGAATAACAGAGTTGGAGGGGAACTTGTAGGTCTTCTAGTCAATCCCCTGCTCAGGCAGGAACCCTATACCATTTCAGACAATTGGTTGTCCAGTCTCTTTTTAAAACTATCCAGTGTTGGAGCATTCACAACTTATGGAGGGAAGTTGTTCTACTGATTAATTGTTCTAACTGTCTCGTCCTGCCCTCGGGTGCTTTGGAGAATAGCTTGATTTCTTTGTGTCAGCCCCTGAGATATTGGAACACTGCTATCAGGTCACCCCTAGTCCTTCTTTTCATTAAACTAGACATACAGTATACAATTACAGCAATTAAACTAGACACATACAGTTATGTTCTTCGTATGTTTTAGCCTCCAGTCCTCTAATCAATTTTGTTGCTCTTCTCTGCACCCTTTCTAGAGTCTCAACATCTTTTTTACATCCTGGCAACCAGCACTGGATGCAGCATTCCAAGTGTGGTCTTACCAAGGCATTATGAAGTAGTATTAAGACTTCACATTATCTTGATTCAGTCCCTCTGTTCATGCAGCCTAGAACTGTGTTAGTTTTTTTGGCAGCTGCAGCATGCTGCTGGCTCATATTTAAATGAGTGTCCACTAGGATTCCAAGATCCCTCACACAATTACTACTATTGAGCCAGGTACCACTTATACTATACCTATGCATTTTGTTTTTCTTGCCTAAATGTAGAACCTTATATTTTTCACCATTGACTTTAACTTTGTTACATAGTGCCCAATGTTCAAGTCTGTCAAGATCCTTCTGCATCTTAAGCCTGTCTGCTGGAGTGTTGGCTATTCCTACAGCTTGGGGTCATCTTCAGATTTGATGAGTTCCCCATCTTATTATAATAAAATATTAACCCTTGACAGCATGAAAATGTT
Organism: Mimophis mahfalensis; assembly: GCA_032468015.1. Lineage (NCBI taxonomy): Eukaryota > Metazoa > Chordata > Lepidosauria > Squamata > Mimophis > Mimophis mahfalensis. The sequence continues at coordinate 180,070 of JANHFR010004637.1, read as the reverse complement.
ATTCATCTGTAATGTCCTTTAAGGCCCTGCTGAGGAAAGCAGATACCTGCTGAGATCCTAAATCTGGAATAGCCCTATTTTTCCAATATTGAATCATGAGCTTATTTGCTGTGCCTCAGATTTGATAAATTCACATTTCTTCATAGAAATGAGTTTGAAATTTTGAGCATGGAATTGAAAAACACACCTCCTTAACTTGTAAAGATGTTTATATTGTCTTATTAACAATCTAATTGAAGCAAAATGGAAGATTTATATGACCATATCATATGAATAAGTATCCTCTCATTCATTTTTCATTCCTGATATTATGAAGTAAGTTATGCTTCTCCGGCTGAAACTAGTCCATAGAATGCCTTCCTAATTAGTTTCTCTTAAGTGTTTTTATGTTTTAAGGTAATACTAGACTGTCCCAAAAAACCTGAACGCATTTATTTATTTACTGGTTTTATTTATCATCTCAGCTGAGTATGATTGTAAGGTAAAGATAAATGTTCCCCTGCACATGTGTGCTAGTTGTTTCCAGCTCTAGGGGGCAGTGCTCATCTCCATTCCTAAGCCAATGCTGTCTGAAGATGTCTCCATGGTCATGGGGATGGCATGACTAAATGCTGAAGGTGCATGGAGCCCTGCTATCTTGCCACCAAAGTGGTCCCTATTTTTCTACTCACATTTTTTACATGCTTTCAAACTGCTAGGTTGGCAAAAGCTGGGACAAGTAATGGGAGCTCACTCCGTTATGCAGTGTTAGGGATTTGAACCGCTGAACTGCCAACCTTCTGATTGACAAACTCAGTATCTTAGCCACTGAGCCATGGTGTCCCTGAATATAATTGTATGTGATGTATAATGTACAACCGAGTATGACTGTAAGCGATTACAATATCCAAATTTGATAAAAAATATAGTAACATATAATAACACAAAATGCTGATTGGGGAAAAAAACATTCCAGCACTGGTGAATCCTCACTGACCCATCACTAAGTCATTGCAGCTAGATTTTTTCATGTTTCTGTAAGGGCACCCTAGGAGAGCTACTCTTTATTCGAGACAGATGGCTCCAAAATATGAAAGTCTTAAAAAACATGCCTTCCTGTCATATCAGTCCTCAGTTGTATTTTGAAACAAGTCTTACAAGAACAGTAAGAATCTAACTTCATTTTAAGATGATAGGTGCAAATCTGAAAATTACTATCATCATTGTTGTCATCTCAAAAGTGCTTTTTTCAAAAGGCAGCTAGACTGGGTTTTTTTTCCTTGAGGAAGAAGAACGGTTGTAATGGTGGACGGGAGGTAGGGGGAGGGATAAGAGGATAGGTACCAACAATTGAGACTGGATGGTGGGGGGATGGAAGGATTGCATTTCTTTGAAGTCATCTCATTAGCGCTCTCTGTGAGAGCTCTTGTGGCCACTTGCAGGGTTTATCTTTGCCCTCGGTCCAATTGGTTGTGGAATCTTCTTGGCACTGTTGCAAGAGCTGTGTTGTAGACTGGAGGTAGGTGATTTCTTATCCGTCTCCATCTGTTGAGAGAGGGCTGTGCAATGTTAATACAAATGACCTCTTTTACTTCTCTTTTAAACCAAAATATGGACTTTGCTGTCTTCAAAAGAGTGACTGTTATCTTGCAAATGCAGGTGGACAGCTGATCTCCTATGTTGTGCCATGCTCTTCTGTCACAATTAAAATTGTGATAAGTGCTGGCCTAGACCAGGGGTAGACAAACTTGGCTCTTTTATGACTTGTGGACTAAAACTCCCAGAATTCCTCTTCCAGTCAACTGAGCTAACATGACTGGAAGAGGAATGTTGGGAGTTGAAGTACACAAGTCATAAAAGAGCCAAGTTTGCCTACCCCTGCTGTAGACCACTGTACTTTGGAGGGTTCTGTTTTTCTCATTAGGTCTGTTAGGGCTTGAACTTTAGTAGAGAAATGAGAGATAAACCTTTGGTAATAATTCACCAAACTCAGGAAAGAGTGAATATCTTTGTTTTGGAGACTTCTACCTGTTTCAGGATTTCTACCTTTCCCAGTTCAGGCTTTATCTCCTCCTTACCAACCATGAACCCCAAATATCAAGCTTCCTATATCCTAGATAGCACTTTTCCGGGTTTATAGTTAAGCCAATTTTTCCTATACAATCCACTGTTAGGCTCAGGTGTTGAAGGTGTTCTTCCCAGGTCTTGCCCTCTCCACGATCCAGATGGCACTTCCTATGTGCCCTCCCTGACCAGCATGGTGGCACTCGTGCATTCCCTTTCATCCTTCTGCACCCTCCCAATCTGTGCAGCATCTCTTGCACACCATCCCTGACACTCCCTCACACCCTCTTGATCCATCCTCACCCAGCAGCAAGCACTTAACTGCCTGTGCGCCTGGGACTTGCTATTTCCTGCTGGTTTCCCCACTGACTTTGGTTGTAGGAAGTAAAGCAGGAAGCTACCTCGCCTAATGACAGTGGGTTTAGTTAAGGATGGCAACTGGGACCGCATGAATTATCCTCACTAAATGAGGTGGTCATGCTTTATAACCACATTGCTTAGTGATGGAAATTCCAATCCCAACTGCCATCGTAAGTTGAGTACTTCTCGTAATCTACACGCTTCTCTACTTACATCCATTTGGATTTTATAATGTTTTTCTTCCTATATCTTTCTTACCTTCAGTGACCTCGTTAGGATCATAAGCACCTTGCACTGTGCTTTCCCGCAGCCAAACTGGTCTCTCTCTGGGTAGCTTTCCTTCATTGGCTGGCTGATGTGTATCTTCTTGATCCTCCATGTTAATAATTACATTCTGAGTGTACATGTCCCCATAAGAAGGACCCTTTGTTGTCCAGGCTTCTCTGTGCTGCCCACTTGGTAAACTACTGTTTCCCAATGCACCAACAGCTCGTTCTTTGCTGCATACAATCATAAACAGACATGTTTGGATAAGAGAAATATTGTACATCTATATATATATAAAACAGTGTGTGGGTGGCCGGCCGACCGGCGGGCAGGCAGGCACAGAGCCATAGAGATACTAATCTACAGTTTACAGATGTGTCCCAGACCTTCCCATTCAGAAGCTTCTCTGGGCCTAGGCATAGACCGGGATGATATGGAGGGGGCGTGGAGCCATAGAGATACTATTCTACAGTTTACAGACGTGTCCCAGACCTTCCCACTCAGAGGCTTCTCCAGGTCTAGGCCTAGGCCAGGATGATATGACCTACGGCTAGGCCAGGATGATATGGCCTACGTCTAGGCCAGGATGATATGGCCTACGCTTAGGCCAGGAATGATATGGCCTATGTCTAGGCCAGGATGATGGGGCCTAGGACTAGGCCAGGATGAGGTGAGGCTGTTTGAAATCTTAGGGAGGCAGTTGGCTCCAGGATGAGTGTACCTGGGCAAAGCCAGGTAATCAGCTTGTTATTTTAATAAAATTCTTATAACAGTATAATTTAAAGGCTAATACATGCAGTTTTACCCTCTATTGTAAAAGATTAAGACTTCTCAACAGGATCCTTAATGATACTCATTTTTAAAGGATTTCAAAAGCACTACACACTTATTACAACTGGATTACAGAAATGCCATTAGTTCTAGAGGAAGGTTAGAAGCAATGGAAATATAAAGTTCAGAAATATTGCAGCCCTTGCCATTTTTGTCCATAAGTTCACTTTTGACCTTACTTATTTTTTATTTATCACATTTAGAAACCGCCCATTTCCCACAGAGAGGAACTCTGGGCATTGTACAAATAAAGACAGCTCCAGACAAACAGATGACTACAGCTATCTCCAATGCTTCTTTTCTAAAAATGCCACTGAGAGCCACCTATGCGCTCCTGGAAAGGTAGTCCTCACTTAGAGATAACTGGAATCAAAATTTCCATTACTTAGGGACATGTCTGTAAAGTATAAAATCATAGGACAGAGCCCCTTAGCAACACAGTTCCAGCACTTCTAGTTTCCATTTCTAATCAAATCCCATAGCATTGCTGATCACAATTATCATGTGGTCACCATTTGTAACCCCCCTGTTGGCTTTTCCAGAGATTTTGCTTGTTGAAACCAGCAGTGAAGGTTGCAAATGGCAATCGTGACCATAGAGATGCTGCAACCATCCTAAGTATAAGGACTTGTTCAGCACCATTGTAAGTTCAAACAGTCGCTGAATTAGTGGTCATTAAGTAAGAACCACTGGTAACGTTGCTGCTCTGCAACATGACAGCTTCCCATTAATTCTTTTCCTTAACATAATCTAAAAGGTATTAGTCAGGCAGGGTACAAAATAGAATAGGCATCCTGAGTGGTACTACATGCAACAAGTTGCCTATTTCCGCAGACAGAATTCTATCAAATTTGCAGATGATCTAAAATAAAGAATGAATAGCTGGTGCCAAATAAAATGGAATTAGTATGGTAGAATATTTGAGTTCAAAGGGGCCTGTAAGTTACTGAATCCAATACCTGCTTGTTGTCAATCAAATAACAACTGTATTAACAATGTAAGATGTTATATATTATTGACTTATTTTGCTAGTTGTAAGTACATTACTGAATTTATTTGCTTCACTCTGTTTCTGTTCTTTTACATTGATAACATAAATATTGTTGATTGAACTCCTCCTTACTGCAGAATACCTATTTAAAAAGACTAACAGATTATTTTTCACCAAAGAATCTACAAACTCTCAGCAATTCGCTCTGTCAATCGGCTATTATACTTGTATGTTAATATTAATATGTCACTGTTGTATTATTAATGTTGCTTAGCAATTGAATCTATGCATTCAGAAGCAAACACTGCTATAATTAGTGGAACTGAATCTCAGGTACATATGGAGAATATTTCAGATATGCAATGAAAATCTTTCAGTCTTTAAGATACTAAGAACTCTTTATAAAAGCCCTCAAGACTCTTTTAATTTCACAAGATACTAACTTTTTTCTCTATGTTAAGATTTGTATTAAAGAACAATCTCAGTGTACTTTAATATTCTATCATCCTATATAAAAATGTATTTGGAGGAATAAAAAAATAGTCAACTCTGAAAAGGAAAAAATGTGTAAATTAAAATCACAATAAAATGAGCCATAGAGGAGAAACACCATGAAATATTGTTTTTAGATATAACTTATATAAAGTCTAAAGGTATAGACCATGCATTAGCTGGAAATCCAGCTCAGTTAAATATGTGGTTTTTTTCTGTGAGTGCATATGATTACACCCAATTTATTAAAATTTATCAGATATGCTGGCAAATGTGTTCAGTATCGTACTGGGATTATACAGCCAACATCTGTAGACACCTAGATAAATCATACCCAATGACATATATTTTTAGAAACAGAATTTGAGAAGTCTGCCAACTCTTGACTACCAAGTTCAGACAAATTAATACTCTGACCCACCTCTGCTTCAATGCAAGAATCTCCATAGGCTCAGGCTCAAGTAATTCATAAGCTAAATTAACATCCTCAGTCTCACGAAGCAATGCATAAATAGGTTCTATTTGCTCATTAAATCGTGCTACAAGAGTCCTTGCATCCTTTTTAGGCATTGCAGATTCATCTTCTTCCACTTCAGTCTCACAAAATGTGCAGCGAAATATTCCTATACAGAAAATAAAACAGTAAAAATCAGGAAATATAAAATGCTAATTAATTGTTAAAAAGATGGAAAAGATGCATTTTATTTAGCGAGAAACTAAAGCATAGAAAAGTATTTTATCTACCATTTAGGTAGTAAACTGATTAACTCCGCCAATTTACGGTTTTAAAAGAAGACAGGACAAATTCATGGAGAATCAGTCAGTGAGTGGCTAACTGACTTGAAAGTTGTTTTATCTTCAGAAGCAACCTTCCTCAGATAGCAGCTGTGGCTGCTCTCCTGACTAGACTCCTGAGCTTCCTGTCAGCAATTTGTTGGTTAAAGTGCCACAAAATACTGGACAAAATAGGCAGTAAGTCAGCAGGACTATTGTTTTTTCCCTTATGCCAGGCCTCCAAGTTCATGAATACATGAGAGAAAAAAATGTATAGAAGTCTGATGTGAGCATGAGAGAATGAAGTGCAAAGGATATGGTGGAGAAGATGATATCAACTCTGGTTATGATGTCAGTCCAGTTCTCATCCACTATTAGGCAGTCCTCAACATGTTCTGACATACGGCCTTGTGGCAAGAAAGCTTTTACAAATAAAAAATGCAATTTTGCAGGATCCCAGAGGGATACTATTTCTGCCCTCTCTGGTACATCATTCCTACAAATGGTCCATTTGGTGCTAATCTATTTTTAAAACACCAGGGATAAGGTCCTTTGGGTTCCAGCCAAGCATTTTCATTGGAACAAACCAAAATTAATTCTTATGGAGTTCCCCATTGCATCATTTATTTTTATACCTTTGCATTGTTTGTTTGTTTTCCCGAGTTTCTAATATAAGCTGTGTTGAATGTTTCCAATTTTGCAACTGAATAAGCCTGATAAATAAATAATTTCTCTGTTATCTAATGATACATTTTTACATGTTTGGGCAAGACTGCAACTAGACTATCCTAATGAGGCATTCTCCCCATACCCATTTTCTTCGGTGCAGCTGTCAATGTTTACTAAGCTTATGATATGCATTGTGACCATGTCTTGGTAAAATGCTTTTGTAATATTTCTCTTTTAATATTTTCCCAATATCTGTATTATAAATACACTTCCATTATTTTCATTCCTAGAAAGTCTTAATGTCTAGCTAACTCCTTGCATCCTGCTAACAAAGAGCCTTGGTGGTTCAGCGGTCTAACTGCTTGTTAAGTGTTACCATCTGCCTGCAATTAGTGCAGGTTCGAATCCCACCAGGCTCAAGGTTGACTCAGCCGTCCATCCTTCTGAGGTAGGTAAACTGAGAACCCAGATTGTTGGGGGCAATAAGCTGGCTTTGTAAAAATGCCGCTAATAAGCAGGCATATACAAAGAATGACGGTTATTGCTAAGCACATTGATTTGTACTTAACAGATTGTAAGCCGCCCTGAGTCTCCAGAGGCAGCATATAAATGGGATTAAAAAAAACAACTCAATTACCATAAAAACTGTTCACCTCTGCAACCCTTTTAAAAAAAATCACTCAGGACAACCAAATATATAGGCTTTTTCTGTCCCCAAATTTCTGTCCCCAGATAAGATGGCAAATTATTATTTCAGCCCTTTGAGGAATTCTTGTATCTTACCTGTATTAGGTTCAAACAATTGATTTGCCTCTAAATCCGTGAAGGTACTGGAACAAATAGGACACCTGAAAGAGGCTCGATTGGTGGAGTCTCTTTCATCTGTCTCAATTCTCCTTCTCATGTGATCCAACTTGTACTTCACCACATTGACCAGTAGACGATAATTAATGAAGTAGAAATTGTGCCTGGTGGTCTTCCCATCTGGAGCTGTCTCCACTCTCATCCTACATTTGATAAATTTGTCACCTTTAAGAGTGTTGAGAATTGCTCGCAGCTGCTTCCGATCAAACTTCAGAAGCTCCAACATGTCTTCCTCTTTTACACAAGTGTTCCGAATTAGAATGTCCAGGGCCAAAGCATGTTCAGTACCATAAAAACCATGTACTACATACTTAGCAAGGCGTTTCAGAGAAGCCGGGACCTCCGTGAGAATGTCTGGATCTGTCATAGCTGTTATCTTGCAAAACAAATATTATATTCAAATTCTTGTTTTCTTTCAGGTAGCAGTATCAAATCCACTGTCCACTATAATTCACTATAACCATAATAAATAACAGAAAATTAGAAAACTGCATATATAACATTACTTCTAAACTTCTTGCCTTCTTACACATGAAGAAAAAAAAAATCTATTGTATTCCTGTCTTCCAGTCTGTACAAGAACTACCGGTCTGTCAGGACCATATCAATTAGTATAGCATCTAATATAATACAATTAATATAGCATCTAAGACACAATGTTTCATTAAGAGGACCAACAGGTGAAAGACACGTGGACTATTGCTCTGTCTACCAAATGTGAGCTGCAAACTTCCTGATGGCCACTAGATAGCTTTTTGTAGCCCACACCTGGCTAAGCATCTTTCTTCGAACAAATTGGGTGGGGGAAAAAGATTTTGAAAGATTGCAAGATGTGGGAGTGTTTTGCTTCAACCACTTATATACTTTTATTCCAAAGGAAAAATCAGACCTTTTCCTTTGCGTGTGATGAGTCGGTGAATGACCAAGCAGTAAGTTTATTTAGTCAATGAACAATGAAATGGAGTAATCCATGTTAGTGCTATGGCGGACACACTTGACTCTCGATGCTGCCAACACAGAGAAAATCAACTACATTCTCCCTGGCAGACTACATTTCAACCTGCAGAAAACGGGCTATTACGACCGCGCTACATGGACGAGGTTTCAGTCCGAAGCCCGACCCCTAAGCGAGGGACGACGGCTTCCTTTCACTCCCAATCGCCTCCGCGTTCGGAAACAAGCAAGTCAAGGCCGTCTCACCCAACGAGTCGTACTGACACAGGAAGCTCCCGAACCAATTCCCCCGTTGCCGCTAACCCCACCAGTTTGCTTCAAGGCGGCTGCAAACGAAAGTCCGGTCGTCGCGAAACGTCACTACCGTGCGACACCCTGCGTTCTACTTCCTACCTCATCCAGAGGGCCTCCCCCCGCTCCTCAGCTCTTGAGCCAATTGGAATGAATACAGTGTGTGATCGGCCAATAGAAGCTAGGCTTGTTCGAGTCGATTTGTGATTGGTCTATTTTAAGAAGAATGGAAGTGGAGGGGTGGCCTACGTCGGCAGCTGTTTCTGGTCATTGCCCCTCAAGGGGGAAAAAAAATGGCTGCCTTGGAAAGGGTGAAGGTGCTGGTGTTGGGTGACTCAGGTGAGTGGGTGAGGGCGTGAGGAAAGACCTCAGCCGTCCTCCACGAAGAAGAACCACGCTCTGCCGCTTTAAGTGGCAAGGGGCAGAAATAATGTAGCAAGACTCCGAATTGGCTGCTATTTGGAATTCCTTTCCTGCTTAAAATGTAGTTTCTTGGAAAACAGAGCAAGAAACAGCGTTAACAGACAAAACAGCTCTTCATTTTGTGATTTCTAGCAAGTGTGGTTATTTAACGCATCCATATTCCACTTCCCGTCTCAACTGGTCTAGTCCAATCAGAGTTTTGGATCTATGCTCTGCTGTGTATGTAAATAAGGCCATAGCCCTCGGTGGTTATGAGAGCTTCAAACGGACGCGCTTAGTTAACCTGTTTGTTTCTCGAACTAACTTACCGTATAGTGGTGCAGTTGCAGAAACATTAGGCCTTCATACAAACGTATTTGCCTATAGTGTGTGTGCAATAACTATTCTTGCTTGTCATCATTCTGCACTCGGTTAATGGACTAAGATGAGACTCCACTTCTTGCCACTGCGTTTTGCTTCCTTCCTTCCCATCTCTGTCAATTTTAAATCAAGTGTAATGTACCTATTGTTTTAAAATTTAAATATTTTATTGGTGTTTTAATGATTGGTAAGCCCCTTAGAATCACCTTTGGGCAAGATGGGGGATGTACAATTTAATTAATAATAGAACTTCTTGCCTCCCCCAATTTTTAGGACATAGGTAAAGGTAAAGGTTCCCCTTGCACATATGTGCTAGTCGTTCCCGACTCTAGGGGGCAGTGCTCATCTCTGTTTCCAAGC
>JANHFR010004632.1:39058-49138 GCA_032468015.1 Mimophis mahfalensis | reverse complement strand
TCCTTCCTTCCTTCCTTCCTTCCTTCCTTCCTTCCTTCCTTCCTTCCTTCCTTCCTTCCTTCTTTCTTTCTTTTTTTTCTTGTCATTTCTTTTCTTTTTCTTAGTTGCCATCATTTATTGCATACCACAATTCTGAAATTAAGACTGGAGTTCCGCAGAGAATTAAATAACCAAACCCATCTTGTGTATATGATAGCACTACCTAAAGTACACTTTTGCCTCAGAATTTGCTTTTTGACCAATTCCAGTAATCCTAACAATGAAGTGTAGCTTTCTCTGGAAGTTACCGCCTCTCCACATTTTTTTTTAATCTTTTCTTTTTACTATGCTGTAAGCTACCCCAAGTTCCTGTAACTTGCAGGATGAGTGGCATATAAATTTAAATCAATATCAATATAGTATTGGTGACCTATTGCCTGAGAATGAAGCACTTTGATCACCAATTCTCTATATTTTTGGTAGCAGGAGAAAAATGCCCCCCCTTTTTTTACTCTTGAGTCATATCACTATAGATACAATTGTATTACTCTGTGGGAAATTACATCAGTAAACTTGATACTTCTTCTCAAATTCCTCAGTAAAAGGTATGTAAATTTTAGTGCTGCATAGATGACACTCAGATTCTCCCTCCATTGCTGGCATCTTTCATTACACAAAAATAACTCAGATTCTCCCTCCATTGCTGGCATCTTTCATTACACAAAAATAACACCTCTGAGGCTATTTGGATAGCCATGCTCTTTGTTGATTACCAGTGGGACTCATCCAGTGTTATAGTCATCTAGAGGAATCCATAGAATTCTTCTTCTTATAGTGTTGAAAAAGCAATGTAGCCATGCACTACTCAATAGGGTACTGGTATATCATTGTTTTGCCATGAAAATGTTTACAAAATGAATATGCTCCTTTCTGTTAAATTGATACCATTCAAAATATGCCCTAGGAACATTTCAGGTTATATACCCAAAGTCACATTTCCCAATTTCAGGTTATATTCCTGAAGTCACATTTCTCTCACTGTTTCAGCAAGACCTTTGCTTAAAAATAAAACAAAGCAAACACATCAAGAAAACAGCCCTGAAGAATCTAATAGATTTGTTGTCTAATAACAGTTGTTTTTCCCCCCCCCCCCCCTAAAAGCCATATCTGACTTAGGGGCATTCATTTTGCTCTGGCAATGTATATCAGTATGGTGTTGAAAGAATGCTAGTCAGACCTGAATGTTAAAAAAAAAATTGTGATTGTTTAGAAATATGAAATAATTGATTTCAGAGGGGTCATTAGATATATCCATGCACTGTTGGTCTCAGTGAGGCAGTGGGTGCATCAGGTAGTGAATATTTCTAGTCATTATTATTTTTAGGAGCAAGTTTTGTTTAAAAAAAGATTTTAAAAACATTTAAAAAAATACAGGGGGGCTTCCTGGGTGGGGCCTCAGTGAGAAGCAGCAGGAAGGGAAACCTCCTGTTCCCTGCTGTTTTTTTCATCTGATTGGGCAGCTTAACTTGGGCCGTGTCTGTCAGAATATTGTTGGCCATGATTGCTGAGTCCCAGTGAAGGTTATCTGACTATCTCCAACAACAACATATAGCCAGAGCACAAGCTCCTCCTATGGGATAAAAACCCTCTGGCCTTCTCTCTCTAGCCTGTATTGCTATCCCTTACTTGCACACATGGGGCATAGTTAGTTAGCCTAGTTAAGGTTTTGTATCTTTATTGTTTTATTTCTATCTAATAAAGACTTTACATTTGAATGGAGCAGAATTATGTCCTGTTTTATCACCGATACATGACCAAACGATCCAATCACCTCTATAAGTGTCAACTTAGAAGAAGGCGTTCTTCACACTGGACGGAGCTCTTATCCCCCATGGTGCTGATGGACAAGAAAGCGTTCATCGCCATGATCGCCTCAAAGCTGCTGACACACCCACAGTAAGGAAGCAAAGATCAAAGACGTTATTGAACCAGACAAAAGCTGCTGGTTTTTCACTGATCTCTCACTGAAGAGAAGCTATAAATCTGCTGACAAGGCAGTAAGGTGCTAAAGACCGGAGCAGTAAAGCTTTGTAAGCTGAGTGGTGATTAAGAGAGAGAAACTAAGCAGGCCTGGGGGAAGGGAAGCGTGTTTAATATATGAAGAGACTGAGCTATTAGACCAAATACTAACCAGCTAAGAGATACTGACTTGAAATCCCTGTTGCCTCTTCCTTTCATGAAACTTGAACTGCTGATTATTATTTAACTGATTGATGAATGGACTGACTGGTGGATTATAGACTGACCTATTAACTTTAACTATCAAGTATTATCTATTAAAACTTGGATAGATCACCAATTGAAGATTAAGTAGACTAACTGGATTAAAGTATTGGACTTAACAAATAACAACTGTGACTTTGGTATCAGGACTCTTTTTTTCTTTTTCATAGTTCCTTATTGGAAAGTTGGGGAGCTACCAACAGAGAAGAGAATAATTCATAAGATATGTGCAGAAATGGACAAACTAACAATGTTATTAAAAGAGAAGGAAGACATGGAACATTTTATGAGTTGAGAGATGTGGTATAAATGGTTAGGCAAAAGAACCATTGGTTAGAGAAGTCAAGAATACACGGGTTAAAAGAATGTGGATTTAGTAACGAATAGGATATGTAAATAATAATAACCAAGAATTAAGATAGGGAGAGATCAGGGAAAACTGTTTTAAAGTGTTCAAACTGTTGAATTCTACTTAAAGTATTTAAAATTATCTAAAACTAGGGATTATAAATGATCTGCTTCATAAAAATGTCAAGAGATAATGTATGCCACATGGGCATAGTTTTAAGTGTATGTCTATAAGTTATGTGCTGTTTTGTTAGTGTTTGTTATAAAATTTAATAAAATTATTTTTTTAAAAAATTAAAAACTACAGAAACAGAATAAGAATTTGAAAAAAGATTATAGAAAGAGAAAAGAACAAGTAAACAACAACAAAATATCTAAAGAAGCAACTTCCAATCTTGTTTGAAACAGTAACAAACAGTAATTACCATCTTTACCTTCCCATGTTGCATATAATATTTGCCTATTTTCCTAATGAACAAGCCTTTTCAATCAATAAATTTGAAATCAGCAGTATATTTTTTATTTATTTTCAGCAAAAATTCTTTAAAAGATTCCCAGTCTTTTAGATAGATGTACAAGGTAGTTGTAGTTTCCTCATTAATCAAACATGCCAATGTAGCCATTTCTTCAAACTCAGCCATCTTCACAATCCATTCATATATTATCATATTTCTGTAGGCTTCTCTTACCTTGCATACACTTACAAAGTGACCATTACTACCTGCTTCCTATATATTACTCAAATAGGCTCCATTTGAGGGAAATGCATTACTGTAGACTAACATCCTGTCTGAAAGTTATGTTTGAGTTCAATTAGGCAAGCTAGGTAAATATGGATCACCCAACTAAATAAATAATCATTATAATATTTTTCTGAAAGATCTTATTGCACAATTTGGGGAAACATCTTTCCAGTCTTTTCTAGACTTCTTGTTGTTAGTTGCAAAGTCATGTCTGACCCATTGTGACCCCATGTACAATGTTCCTCCAAGCCTTCCTGTCCTCTACCATCCCCTGAAGTCCATTTAAGCTCACACTGACTGCTTCAATGACTCCATCCACCCATCTCATTTTCTGTCATCCCCTTCTTCTTTTGCCCTCAATTTTCTAGACTAGGAACCAGCAATTTAGGCTGAAATGAGTGGGAATGGAAAGAAGATGACTGTAGACATATGGAAGCCCATCTCAATTTCATGTACAACTTATTCATTTTGAGGGCGCTCAACACTGTATTGAAGAATTGCATATGATTATGCCTTCGGCATTGTGCTTTCTACACATTTAGCCCATTATCACCTAATACTTTTTCTCTGTGACTATATAGAGCTTTATGTTCAATTTATATTCTCTGTGCAATCTTCGGAAAAGATATAGCCTTTGTAAAGATCCTGAAACAAAACACTGTCTTTGTATCCATACTTGTTCTGAAGCAATGTTATAGAATCTAATCTGAAGCCCTTAACAGTCCCATTTGTTGTTCATGTTGTGATTGTACAGTACTGACATTTTCTCTTTTTCTATAACAGAAGGAGTTTTATACTTTGCCTTAAAGAGCACAAAGTCACTAATAAACAAAGATGCCTAATGCTACAACAACTATGATCTTGCACAAATCTTTATTCCAGGCATTCATGTAAGTTGACTCATTAATCATGCCTCAGCTACCATGATCATGCAGGATAATTACTTCTTTTGATTGTGTAATAGGTGAAATCTAAGCTATTTGAAAGTACTTAAGCTCCCAGTCCATTAATGTGTATTGCACAAGCATGAAGAGAATCCAGAATGCTTGATTTTCCTCTCTTTCATTTGTCAAAGCCATCCTAGCTATCATTTCTCAGATGTTGAACATAATAGCAAGACAAGAGTACAAGAATTTCAGACCTGGAAAATGTAGGTATTAAAGTGAAATCAAATAAGGGATAAAGCCAGAAATCAAGTAGCAGAGAAGTTGAAGCAATTTATATGTGTCCCTTTTCTCCATTCCCATTGTGAGTTGCATGGCAACTTTAATTTAGTACAGTAAAGATTACGCACCAATAAAGGAGAATTTTTGTAGCTCAGGGTTGAAATGTGGGGTCTTTGGTGCTCTCTGAGCTTGCTGGTTTCTTGCAAGCATTTTATTACCCAAACTAGATAACATCATCAGTGTTAGTGATGCACTGATGATGTTACCTAGTTTGGGTAATGAAACACCTGCAAGAAAACAAGGAAGTAAAGCTTAGATGAAAGGACAACAGAAAAAAAGAACCATTTGTGTTTTTTTTTAATGGTGGAGGCAGGCAATACTATGAGAAAACCCCAATGAGCATATTTGCAGATTATATTAGCATATTTGGACACTGGAAACACAAAAGTAAGCAAGTCCCAATGGATTGAATGAAATAGCCACAGAAAACTATGTAATGTCAGTTTTCAGTGTGGATAGACAAATATCACAGATAGAATATCAACACTGAAAAATGGCAGTCCTTCACAATTTCTTATTTGTTTCAAATGTATTGAATATTTATTTTCCAAGAGATTTTCCTCACATCTCAAATAAATAATTGTATATCAAATATCCTCTATCAAATAGAACAAAATACACATTGTACTAGTCAGTACATTCGCACAACACACCAAATTGTGGAGCTATTAAATATTTAATTTTCTTTGGAAGGAGGTCACTGAAATTGAGGAATTTAGAAACCTTAACTTTATTTATACTTTATTTACAAATAACACTGAAGATTTGGGGGGGTGGGGGTGAGGGAAGAATCCTGAATATCAATTGCTGATAACATTATGTTTATTGGCTGGTTTGTTCGGTGGTGAGGTAAGTTTACAACATGTTGACTCCTTGTAACTACCTGGGTAAGTCCTTGCAGTTTAAAGTTTTTTCCAGAAGTGTTTTGCCACTACCTGCTTAGAATTTGTGGCATTCAGGTTTCACAGCCTTGTTAGACTTGGTTAAAAGCAAAGATATAGAAAACAAGGTGATGAGACACAGGCATAGAGATGCCAAAAGAACTGTTAATGACCTTAATGAGGTTGTTGTTTTTTAAGATTCCTGATCTGGGGAGCAGAATTCTCTTCCAATCCTATATTTGTTGTCTTTTAGTTCACTGTGCTCATGACATTTCTACAATGGTATGAGCTGCAAAGTGTGAAACTTGGCTATGCCGACTCCAAGTTCTGCCAGTAGAATAGGAAATAAACACTGACATCATCTGTAGCCTTGAGAAAGTGGTGATATTTACACTGAGGCAAAAAGTGGAAAAAGAAGTGATGTTATTTGATCAGAGCACAGGGTTTTGATTGACAGTGCTAAATTAAGTGCTATTTCCCTTCTACTATGTTTAGTCTAGAGAAAGAAGCATATTGGAAGAGAACCTGCTGTAGGCCAAAGTAAAAGCTTGCAAATGTTCAGTAACTTGCATTGGAATGCTCAAATAGCATACCTAACATCAAACACATTTTGAGCAATGGAAGAAGGACCAAACTTGCTTTTCTGCAATGAAAAAAGAAAACCTGTTTTCTAAGAAATAGCACTGTTCAAATTTTTAAATATAAAATGCGTAAAAGCTATATTTAATCAAGATTGGTTAATAAGAGCACCGGTCGTGGTCATAAAATTATCCAAGTTGTTGTTTTGCCTAAGTCCCCAGGGCTAATTCCATCTGTAGTTAGCCTCAGTATCTCCAGTAGAACTTCTTTCCTCAATCTTACAGAATGGACAGGTTCTGTTAAGGAATTTGCAAAGTAACCCTTGAGTAGCAAGGGTATGCACATGAAAGTGTTTGAGAGTAGTTATGACTAAGCACAGTAACCACACAGATACACTGAGTTGTGTTATAGTTATAGAAAAAGCAAAGCAAGCACAGTCCAATAAACAGTCCAGGTCATAGATATATAATTCAGTAGATAGCCAGAACAACAGTCCAGGGATTATCCAATAACAAAGTCTTCTTACCAGTCTTCTTATTCATTCACATTAACACAGTTCTTCTGGATTGCAAACAGTAGCAAAACACTCACCAAAGAGAGATATCAATGAGCTAGAACAACAAAGAGAACAAGCCAGGTTTCTAGCTCCCTTTTTAGGACATTGGCAACAGAGCTAGCCAATCAGGACACAGTATGA
Source organism: Mimophis mahfalensis (assembly GCA_032468015.1). Taxonomy (NCBI): domain Eukaryota; kingdom Metazoa; phylum Chordata; class Lepidosauria; order Squamata; genus Mimophis; species Mimophis mahfalensis. Next base: position 42,402 of record JANHFR010004632.1, on the reverse strand, counting down.
TGCAATATACAGTCTTAAAATGATACAATACATTTTCACTGCAAATATACATTGATGGTTTATATATTGCCTGCCCAACCAGTTAGGTAATAGTCACATTCCTAACAGGTTCACTTTACAGCAATCAATAGTCCTAAGCCTTGTAGGACTTTAAGGGCAATTATACTTTCAAACCACTCAGAAGCTAACTGAAAGATAAAGGAGCCCTGGAATAGAGGTGCTTTTTGGATAAATGTTGAAGTTCCCAGTCTGTTGCACCACTTTGAGCTTCTGACCAGTCATCAACTACAATTACATGAAGAATGAATTAAATTGGTAAGAACAGATACTATACTTGATCTTAGCCAAAAGACTAAGAACTATGTCTATGTGAAAAATATTGCAGTAGTTCAACCATGAAGTGACAAGATCTTACATAAATGCTCATGTTTCCTGATTCAGGAAAGGTTACAGATGGCATTCAGGATGTAAAAGTCTTCTGGTTAGAGTGTCTACCTGCTGTTCAGGTAGGAACTATGAGTCTGGGAGAACCCCAGATTACAAGACCATTCTATCAAGGGCACATGACATGACTCTGTCAACAACTAAAGGTTGTCCATTCCTGGAATTAGAAGGTTGCTGTATTCACAGTTGCATTGTCTTGCTAGAATCTAGCCTGTCTTCCTCAACTAGATCTTAACATCATCCAGATACACATCATCTATCATGTGTGTATCCACCAAACATATCTGCATTTCGGATTTCAACTCCCATCAATCTCAGCCACTCAGCCCATTTAGAAAGGACTGCATAAACAGTAGGGTGAAATATCTGGAGAGCATCAGTAAGATTAAGAGATATATACAGTAGCTAGTCCTGAAGCCTTTTGTTAAATCCCAATTCATTGCAGCCTCTACAAAAAGCCCAAGGCATCTTGATTTTGCCCTTGGTAGTATTGCTCTGTTTTTCATTTAAGCAACTCATCCATGGGGGAGGTAGGTTTTGTTGCCAAGTGGAACTAAATCTAAAGTGAAAATTCAGGTACCACATCCACTCTCTAGCTATATGTTGTTTCAAAGAGCTCCATTGAAAGGAGTGTTTGAAAGTATATTGACTTAGCAGGTTTTCAGTTCTCCTATGCCTTGTAATTACTTATTGGGTTTTGGCTCAGAGGTTAATGGAAAGCAGCATGATGTCAGGGTAATAGATCTACAGTCAGTCAAACATATTAGCTATTCCCTAAAGAGCTCTAACACCGTTTTATCAAAACCAGGAGCAAAGAAACGGCTACTAAACAACACATTTTTAAATGGCCATAGGAAATGAATTGAAGAGTTGAAACAGCCAACAAAGGTTGGGGGTGGGGTGAGGAATCCATTAACCTGCTTTTCCTATTTGAGCCTACTGAGATAATACTCCAATTCTGCAGTACAAATGTCTGCACTAAGCATCTACCCCAAAACATTTAATTACTGATATTTCTCTGCTCCAGTTTCTCCTTTCCTTATTACTGAAGCAGCTGCAGGCTGAGGGCTTCAGCAATCTGCTCTGATCAACAAAGCAAAGGCTGGATCCTGAGAATAACACAATAGGAAATACTGCGTTACACTGCAGGAAAATGAAAACATTTTGGAGAGCCTGGAATTTTGACTGTGCTCTTATTCCATTTCATACCCAGTCACTCTTTGCTTTTGGAAAGCACTAGCCTCATTTCAGCACACCTTCCAAAGACTTGTTGTTGTTGTTAGTTGCGAAGTCATGTCCGACCCATTGTGACTTCATGCACAATGTTCCTCCAGGCCTTCCTGTCCTCTACCATCCCCCCAAGTCCATTTAAGCTCACACGGACTGCTTCAGTGACTCCATCCAGCCACCTCATTCCAAAGACTACTTATCCCAATAAAGCTATAATTAAAATATTTTCTGCATTTAAAAACAAAACAAAACAGATTCACTCAATTTCATTTCATCGTTCAGTAAGCTGTTGGTGAAACTTCGGAGTCTTCCATTTACAGTTGGTTACACATCCTCTTTATGACCTGTTTTCCTTGTTATTTTCTGTGTGGAGGCTTCATGATAGCTAAAGCAGAACATCCAGATTCAGGCAGAGTTTTGTTCCATATAAAATCAACCTTGTGAACTCTCAATCTTCCTCTTTCTATATGTATTCAAGACGGATAGTGATTAATACATGTCCATGTATATGTATATCAGAGGTGGTATTCAGCCAGTTCCGACAGGTTCCGGAGAACAGGTAGCGATAATTTTGAGAACCGGCAAATACCACCTCTGATTGGCTGACACTGGCAAATACCACCTCTGACTGGCTGACAGCATAGCCACGCCCACTAAGCCATGCCCACAGAACCGGTAGTAGGGATATCTATCTATCTATCTATCTATCTATCTATCTATCTATCTATCTATCTATCTATCTATCCATCCATCCATCCATCCATCCATCCATCCATCGTCTGTCCGTCCATGCATGCATCCATCTACTGTAGGAGATGACCCAAGGGAGGAGGGGTCAAACACATTATAAGTCCCAAGTCCCTGAGCACCCACAAGAGATCTAAGTCCAGCCCAACTTGAATGCCTCTCTTATCTCCCGCTCACTTCCCTTGACTGCTAGTTGGCCACATTCTCGTAGAGAGCTCCAGCTTTTAATAAACCTTTATGCTCATTTGAACTGAATCTGAATCTCCCAATGTCCCTGGCGTCACATCAATGTGGTTAAAAACAGACACTTACAACTTGTTTTACTCTTCCTCCCTTACATACCTAGGGAGATGGTACGGTAGTTGGAACAAGATTTACTCCAGGGATTTCCTAACGTGTAGTTTATTGCACTGAAATTATTACCCAAAGATTATGATCCATTTTCTTCTTCAGATTGTTTTGGACTGTCCGGGTGAGCTGTGTCGACTTTACAGCCAACTTCATGAGCCGTACCTCAAAGATCCTGCTGCCTATCCGAAGCTCCAGGTGCCCCAACTGAGACACTTGCATTGGGATTCACACGTAACATGTGGGAGCTGTGCTTACGCATTTCAAGAAGCCAGAATGATTACTTTAATTCATGAGGCTAAGCCAGAATTGAATGGATATGGTTATGGTTTAGTTCCCCAATGTTTCCAGCTTTATGGACCAGCGGGGTGGGGGAAAATGGTTCTGCATGAGCAGCTGGTAAGCGCATGCACACACAGCTCCATCTGTGCAACAACTGTGCGTGCACACCTGCCACTCACTGGCTCAGGCTGTTAGCAATTAGCCTAGCAGCCAGCAGCCTGTAATTAAGGCAAGTTCGAATCTCACCAGACTCAAGGTTGACTCAGCCTTCCATCCTTCTGAGGTAGGTAAAT
>JANHFR010004631.1:64449-77534 GCA_032468015.1 Mimophis mahfalensis | reverse complement strand
AGATAGATAGATAGATAGATAGATAGATAGATAGATAGATAGATAGATAGATAGATAGATAGATAGATAGATAGTTGGTCCTTGCCTAGTCTTATTTTGTAACATTGTAGCTAAAACTCAGGAACTTCAACTGAATGGACTGTATTTTTATGGTTGAACTGAACAAAAATCAAGAGTTTATTCTTCACATTTCATATTGTAGTTAAAACCCTAAGAACTATTGTGACTCAGAGAAACAGCAACAAGATCTGTGGTGGTGCAGTAGTTAGAATGCAATATTGCAGGCTAATTCTGCTGAATGCCAGCTACCAGCAGTTCAATCTCACTGGCTCAAGGTTGACTCAGCCTTTCATTCTTCCAAGGTCACTAAAATGTGGGCCCAGATTGGTGGGGGCAATATGCTCATTCAGTAAACCACTTACAGAGATCTGGAAAGCACTGTGAAGCAGTGTATAAGCCTAAGTGCTATTGTTACCAACATAAATTAGTAAAATAATTTTGAGATGTACCTTTTGAAACCAGTACACACACTAGGTAAATCAGATATAGCATCTAGATCATGGCTAAGTGGAAAGCACTTAGTAGGAAGCATTTTTTTTTAGTGTTTGCTAGTATCTAGGAAGCCTCTAGATTTGATGAGACATGCTCTATAATGAAACTATAGGAGGAAATAATGTGTTTCATCTCTTGCCACACACACAACCCAAATCTTTCTCTGATTTGCTGCCTTGATATTTATGGAGCTCTACACCTGTGCAGTGTTGTGTGAGATTCCCTACATTGATTTTAGCTGCTCTTTGGCAGCAGATGGTAACTTTTCTCTTGATAGTTTTTCTTACCTGCCTTTATGCTGCACTGTAATGTGTTGCACTCTGCTTACTCTGATTAACTGTAGCCATGCAGAAAGTTTTCTGTATTTCTTTTTGTACCCTTTAGCTGATGAAACAATCTGTTACAGAAGCTCAAATCGGTATACTGAACGCCTAAGTGGAAATATCCTGGTAGAGACTATGAAACCTCTCACATCTCTGTTTACTGGTGACAATTTTGATTCATTTCAATAATTCTCAATAAGGCATGAAATCCCGAGTCTTTGATTTAGTCTAGAGGCGTAGAAAGTCACAAAGCTGCAGTTGGTAGCCCATTATAGATTACAGGGAGAGACATGACTTCGCTTCCTGCCCAACTCTATGTGTTTCATCTTCTAGTGGTTTATTTTGTTGCACCAGAGATCACATGCACAGAGTAGGAACTCTACAAAAGAAACTACAACAGCACAGTTGGTCACCATTGGGTGAGGGTAATGCTATTGGAACTGTTGGCCAACACGAACAGTATAACTGGTCAGAGAAAAGTAATTCAGATCAAGACTTGTATGAGCATAAGAGTGTATTGAAACATACACATATATGTTTTTGTAGATTTTTACGGGTAAGATACCCTTAACCTTACGTGGGAAAAGCCTTGCATATACATATATGTCCATTCCTAAGGGTAATACAAAAGTTTCAATCATTCTGTTCAAACTCTAGTATCTTCTTTTTGTTGTTGTTGTTCATTTATTTTCAGAATTTGTCTCATGACAATAGTGAGATCTGCCATAAATACAGTCATCATTTTTTTGCATCTGGATTTATTATTAAAGCTAGAGCAGTTGTAATTATGGAAAATGTGAATGTCTTTTTCTATCTGTTTCCACGCCCATTGAAGAAGTTTGAATATTAATATTGTTATTGCTCTCTCTGCAAGATGAACAAATATGACATCTAGAACAAGAACAACAGAGACAGGTGAATCTGTATCAGCAGTCTGTGATGACATTATGCTACTTACATCATGAAGTAAGGGTTAAATAGTGATCACACACCCTCTTTGTTTGGCTCCAGCAAGCATTTCACCAGCCTTCTTTCTGTTTTGTTGGAAAATATGACCAGAAAACCTCCCACCCTTTTCCTCACAGGAAGTCTTTCTGATTGTAAAAGTGACTATTCAAGTTTAGCTTATATCTTATATGCACTGCATTCCACAGAGAAAATAATTGGTGAAAAATTAAATCCTGCCTTGAAATGTCTCTCGGGACATTTCATGTCCATCTGGATGTAAGCTTTCTCTACTTTAATTTAGAAAATTGTAGAATCATAAATTTGGAAGAAACTTTAGGGTCCACTCCCTCGATCAGTGCACTAGGACCACTAGACCTTCTCTGACAGAACACAATTTCACTTTTGCCTGAAGACTTCCAGGGAAGAAGACATCAAATCATATGACTCTGGCTCATACAGTAAAAAAAAAAAAAGTTTATTATTGAAAACTGTATGCTACTTTTCTAAATTGTCTCTGAGTGATGTAGAACAAGGAAATCAGAAGAATAACAAGCAATATACATTATTATGGCACTAACCATGAGAGGCAGATAAAAATAATAATAAATAATAATCCCTGAAATTTCTCTTCCACACCGAAATTTTCATCTATGTATAGAAACTTACTAGGAAGTAGGGAGCTGTTATATATAAAGGCAGATTGTTCCACGGGGAGGGTATCATCATTGAGAATACTATATTATAGGGTCATTATAGATAGGGTCTCTTTGAAGATAGGATCTTTTGCAGGACCATGTTCCCATAACTTACTGGCTGGCCAGGGGTCTTTCATATAGCAGGTTTAGAGCCATGTAAGACTTTAAAAATAACCTTGAAATGAGCCCAAAAGCTGACTAGGAGCCATTGAAGTTCCTGAAGTAGAAATGTGATGTAGGCAAATCTTAACATGTTCAACACCAGACCATTGCATGCTGAACTAGTTTAAACTAAAATCCAGTTTAAGCTTCAGGATGGTCTTCAAAGATAGCCTCAAACAGAGTGGTTTATAGTAGCCCGGGTTCCTCTTGATACTTTGCCTGAACCGACTTCTTTTAATCCATTGATTTTGGTTCTAGGTTTCCTCTCTATTTGCTCTAATTTATGATAAAAGTTTTTTAGATCCTGTTTTAGGCCTTTGGGATTTAAACTGAAGTTTTAGAAGCTGGAGTCCCAACTTTCTCATACAAGTTCAATATATCCAGTGTACAGTGCTGACAGTTTTTCCAAAATGGAATTTAAGTACTGCACAAATATGTCTTAACTTTTTTTTCTTGTGATGTCATTTTCAAGATCATCAACTTCTTGTTCTAGCAAGAAAACGAGAATTTATGCTGACAGCATGCAAGATAAAACTGCATTGAATGTATTAGGTGGCAGGGGACAGCCATGAATTGAAACAGAGGCAACAGAAGTAGGCTAGGAATCAGCCATGGGAACCACAAATTTCATGAGTGTAGAGTTTTCTGTTGACTCAGAGGTTGAGTGGAAAAATTCTGACTGCTTTCTCTAGAATTACTGTTTTCATTGTTATATATTGTGTTGTTTTGTTGATTATCTGTCAATAAAATAATAGCAATGAAAGCTCTAAAAACTGCATTTTGTTCAGTGTTTAGAGCAGATTGACCAGGAGGCCTATTACATCTCCTGGTTTATTTGCAAAAAGGAACAGGAGAAAACCCCATGAAGATCATTCTGTAAACGTTTCACTCCATTTAACATGCAATGGCCCACCCAGTTAAAACAAGTGGAAATACTGTTATTTGCACCAAGCAATCATCTTCCCTGTAAATATTTGATAGGTTACATTTAACTAACTCTAACTCTAAATCTAACTTGTTCCTACCATTTATTCATTGTACAAATAAATGTCATTGGGAGTTATTTTGCATTTCATTTTGGGAAGGTACTAAACTGAACGCTTTTACAGTCTATACTTTAAAAACCTTTTTATTCAATATTTCATACTGATGATAAATGTTGTTTTCATCTTTCTGCAATTAATTTACTTTTTGCTGGCTATTTTGATAAAAATAAGGGGGAAATACCATGAGTCTTACTTTCAAATTTGATGCATAAGTTTAATAGTGATTTCCAGAAATAAGAGTACAGATCATTAAAACAGCCTATATCTCTTTCACTTGCCAACAATATCCATAGATGCCATTTCAACATAACCAACTATTACATACATACTAATAAAGGAGAATATTTGTAGCTCAGGGTTGACATAAGGGGTCCTTGGTGCTCTCTGAGCTTTCTTGCTTTCTTGCAGATGTTTCACTACTCAAACTAGGTAACATCATCAGTGCTAGTAAGGAGTATAGGGCAATTTATATTCTAGCGGTGTGCCATTCAGTGTTGGTGGGGGTGATCTTAGAGACTCTTTGATTGAGAATAATCACCCATACCAATCAGGTGGTCCATTATCAAAGCAACAACCCGATCTCCCCCAAGAGAAGCTGTGTAAGGACTTTATTTAGATGAACCCAAACACACTGCGGCAACCTGGAACAGCAGAAAAGGAAATAGAGCATCTGTACAACATATTCCAACAAAATGGATAGCCACACAACTTTATCAAGTTGCCTGGCTACTCAAACCAATACACCACCACCAACCCAAGCCCTAAAAAGAATTACACTGACATACTATCTCAAAAACCATGTGCTACAACCCACATAGAATCAGCATAGCACAGAAGCTAACTGAAGTCCTTCAAAATATCCCAAGCAGACCAAAAGACCCAGCAACCCCAGAAGGAAAAAACAACAACCCAGGAGTGATTTACAACATACAATGTAAGAACTGCAACAACCACTATGTAGACAAACAGGCAGAAGACTTGCAGAATGCATCTACAAACACCAACTAGCAGACAGGAGACATGGTGAAAATTATTTAATTTTACAACATATAGGCAGATGTAACCATAATTTCAACTGGGAAAGTGTGACCATCATAGACCAAGCCAAGTCCAAAATGCCAGGGAATTTCTAGAAGCCTGGTACTCTGAAAAATCATCCATCAATGGACACATAGACATTAACAACATCTATCAACTATGCAAGAGAGACTATCACCCAGCCCCAAAAGGAACAAAATGACCCAAGTAGCTTTCCACCATCAATCAGCACACAGATCAGCATAGATTAACTTCAAAGTTAACATCAGACCAACAATCAAGAAACTGCCGAACAAGCCAACAGCAAATAGCCCAACCAAAGAATCTCTAAGACCTCCCTGCCCCCCAACACTGACTGGCAAGCAACTAGAATATAAACTGACAGCAAACTGCACTCTTTACTAGCACTGATGATTACACCTAGTTTGTGTAATGAAACAAGCCAGACGATATTGGAGGAAAATTCAGCAGTGGTTATTGGAAATAACAAGTGTAACCTTCCCCCTACAGCCAGACCTCTACTTATTGGGAATAAGACCAAGTAACATCAGCAAAAGTGATTGGTATTTATTTGTACATGTCTCAATGGCGGCAAGGATGGCATTTGCCCAACTGTGGAAGGACAAGGATGTACCGCCTGATTATCTAATAATAAGTAAGATACTTCGGTGTGTGGAGATGGACATGTTAGGCAAGAGTCGGTATACAATATGAGTTGGGACAGATGTTATTCTTGGCTTAAAAAAAGATTAAAATTAGAAGATGAGTGATTAGAGTTTACAATGTTTGTATGGAAAGACTAATTATGTGTTTATAGGAAATATAATTTGATTATATTAGAATGTCTAGCTGGGATGATAACATTTATTAGTAATAGGAGAGTTAATGTAACTCTTGGTCTGTGTTATTGTTTATTTTTATGAATAAGTGAATTTCCTTACCTCCCCTTTTCCCATCCTTTGTTTTGTTCCTCTCCTATATAGTTATTGTATTATATATTTTAATGTAATAACTAATAAAGATTATTTTTTTAAGAAACATCTGCAAGAAAACAAGAAGCTCAGAAAACAAGCAAGCCCACAAAAATGTAAATGAGAGAAGGGGGACTGTATATATTGCTCTATTTAGCGCCAATATTACACTTTCCCATTGGACTATACATAATTATGCTAATTACAAGTTAGCATTTCCTCATCTACACATTTTGTACATTTCTTGTATATACCCTTTGCAAATGTGTATTTTTGCATCCTGTTTCCTTAAATCTGAAAGATATTATTTTTGAAATAAGAAACAGTTGAAGATGAACAGCAGTGTATTCTGTGAATTGCATGTTTTGGGGCTATACTAGATTCTATTTTGGAAGATTGTATTATTTTGCTTAAAGAGTCTAACTGATTTTCTTCCCAATATCTTTATATTAAGCAGAGCAGGTGTAGATTGTGATGAATAGGGCTTTCATCCAAAAGGAGTACATATTTGACAAATGTGTAGGAAATGAAAATATTAACTCTTGTTATCCTGAAATTACAAGCATCACCTATAGTTGTCTTGTAGCAGTTATAGTTCTTGTTATCAAGAACATTTTCTTTCAAGGGCAACGTTATATAAAGAATTTTGAAAAATTCAAAGGTATATTGTGTTGTGTACTCTAAAATACAAATTCCTCTGATCTTTTCACAAGGATTTTGAAGTAGATTTTTTTCTTAAGTAGCACAGTTGGCTAATATCTGCTGTTTACATTAAAACTGATTGGTTTGGGGTCCTGGGCATTTCATTCATTCATTCATTCATTCATTCATTCATTCATTCATTCATCTGCCTCTTTCCATCTGATCACACATTGAAGAAGTCTAACAAAGATAAAAACAGAATGTAAACTGTTAAAAATATTGATTTAAATTAATGAAATAATTGAAAGGCTGGGAATATTTATCCTTACAGATGTGCTAAATGTGGAGGGAGGCACAATTCCCAAAAGCAATTGGCCACTAGTACAGATCTTTCTGAACTTGCAAGTATCACCTCTAGTTGTCTTGTGGCAGTTATAGCTGCTGAATTTTGCACCATCTGCAACTCTTGAAAACTTCTCAAGGATTATTCCATTTACAGTATGCCACAGTAATCCTATCTGGAAGAACTTGATTTGATGAATAATTCAGGGACAATGTGATACCTACAACTGCCCAGTAAATTATGCATAATTTTAGGAATTATCAGGCTGTGTTTGATGAAATGCGCCATAGCATGCACATCAGTTCAAAACTTTTATAATTCTTGTTTCTTCATATGTAATCAATGTGAACTTTACATAAAAAAAATCTTGCAGCTATAAAGAGGTCAGCTAGAGTTAATTGCTCTGAGGATAATTAGAATAGTTTTAGCAGTATCTTAGCTGTTAATAAGAAAAAAATGAAGGCTTCCAAAATATGGATAGGTTTGGTTGTTCATAAGTATCCAACTACTTTGCACTGTGTGTTGTTTGCACTGTGTGATGTTCTAATTTTTACAGTATGTTATTATGCCTACCAACCACTTTCTGGTATAATTATTTTGAACATTTATTTAATTGAATTATTTTCTTGGATTGAACTTGTACTTCACTTGTAAGAAGGCTGCCTCCCTAGCTGTCTAAACATGCCCAGATTATATATTCTCACATAGGAAAAGGGAGCTTAATTAGTTATTTTGGAAAGGATGGTTGGAATTTGTCAGCTGTTTTCTGATTCCCAAATAAATTCTCTTTAAAGAATATTTGGATACATTGGTTTTATCAGGTTATTGTTTCTGTAAATTTTACTTTTCATTTTTGCCAGAGTCTCTCACAACAGGGTTAGAAATGGCGTTCACAAACACGCAAGATGGAAGAGCCATCCCTTTGATTTCTATCTTGATTTACAGAGGAAGGAGCACACCCTTTATGTTGAGATTATTTGTGATGGTATCGTGCTGTTAATGACGCAACACACCAGCGATGTCAATCAGATCTTCTTCTTTTTTGACAAAACATTCAAACAATCATTATTTACTATTACAACTGCTCTTTCTCTTAGAACACACACACACACACAGTGGGTGGAACATAGAGACTCCCTTATATAGGGATAAATGCGTGGGTGGCAGGAAGACAGGAATCTGTGGGTGGATACTAGTATGTAACAAATCAGGATGTCAGGAAGGGTAACAATCTGTTAAGTGAGACAATTTGTCTCAGGAGCATGGGCGGTTTCCTGAGTGCCCTTCCTGTACAGGAGGAAAACATGTGTAAAGGTTGCAATAACAGTTAATTAATTATTAAAACTTTAATATATGTATGTTTGCTAAACATGTTTCTTGGAATAACATGGTTTTAAGTGTTATGAAAAAATGAATGGAGCCTGGCACTAAAAAGAAAAGTTATTGGGTTTCAAATCTCAGGAAAAGTGAAACATTGCGACCTTAAGAGATAAATTTATTTAGACAATGAAGTTCCTAATACAAACAGCACAATTAGTTATTAGTTACTTACAGCCGTTGTGTGTATTAACTGTTGTTTTGGCAGTTCTTAAAAAGAGTCACCCTTTTGGTTAAGCACAGTGTTAATAAAGGTATTCCCAATTGAACAATTAATTTCAAAGGGATAGTAGTGGATGCTTAAATTGTTAGCTTAACACCTTGCGCTTTTCTAGTGAATGGCCCTGGAAATAATGTTATTAAGCCTTGCATTGATCCAATCAAAGGGAGAAAAAGAAATCTTCACTTTGATTAGATTAGTAATGGAAAACAGCATTAAAGGAAGAGCTTTTGCCTTGGTTCAATCAAGGATGGAAAGATATCAGTGGAAAATCTTTCCTTTTGGACTAGTCCTGTTCATATGGCTAGTAGCAGATGGCAATTTTGGATATACAGGAAATTTTTATTCGTTACAAAATAAGCAAATGTGATTTTTGAACTATATAAACAATTTGGAATCTATCATACATGGTATAGCTTTATCAAGTCTGGAGCATTAAAAAAAGATTATTTTACAAAGGAAGTGACACACAGCCCCAAAGTTATAGTCTTGGACACATTCATTCTCTGCTTACTGGCTTTCTACTGATGTAATAGAAAGACCAATCAATATTTTACCACATGGTCAAGCTTTAATGATTTATGTAAACCAAACATAGACAATAGTACACAAGGAGGTTCCCCATCTTGTTCTTGTTCTTTAATAACAGTAGCATGTAGACTTGCATACTGCCCCTTAATGTGTTACAGCATTCTCTGGGCGATTTATAATATAGAAGCATTTACCCCAACAATCTGGGGTAAGTTTTTACCGACCTTGCAAGGCTGAGTCAACCTTGAACCCCATAAGTATTAAACTCCAGGCTGTAGGCAGGGTTTGCCCACAATACTGCACTTTAACCACTGACTCACCATGGTTCATATTGTCCAGTGTGTTTGTGGTTCCAACTAGACTAGACAATCATTATATCATCTGTAATGAACCAGGTGCTTTGTCAAATGACAATTTCTAAGGATCTTTATACACGTTATTGCTGTTGGAAATGTTTCTGGAGAAGGAACCTCGGTGGTTCAGGGAGTAATGCCTCCCAAAGTACTACCAGCTGCCTGCAATTAGTGCAGGTTCGAGTCCCACAAGGCTCAAGGTTGACTCAGCCTTCCATCCTTCTGAGGTAGGTAAAACGAGGACTCAGATTGTTGGGGGCAATAAGCTGACTTTGTAAAATGCTGCTGAGGGGGGGGCGAGAGCCTTAATGAGCAGGCATATGCATGGAATGAGGGCTGTTGCTGAGCACATTGTAAGCTCACCTGAGTCTTCGAAGAAGGGCGGGATATAAATGGGATTAAAATAAAAATAAAATAAAATAAATAAGGAGCAAGAGAAGACTTGCTTGGGGGAAAATACTGGATCCCCCCCCCTTTGATTCTGGACAGTTTGATTCTTGACATGTTTGTGAGCTTTTAAGTAATTGTAGGAAGAAGAGTGAGTTACTTCTGAATCATATTTATCAAGACAAACAAATAAAACCTTATGAACTATGGAGTCAATCCATATCAGCTATGCTTTTGGCCAAAACAGAGATAACATGCTGGGTTATTATTGACTGATTATTTTCCTCATATAACCTCTTATCTGTAGCTTCAAGCACACAAGACTTCTATCCCATGCTGCTTTTAGTCAATTACATTTCTTAACTTCAGCAAGCTGCATTTTTTTAAAATATATCAGCAATCACACAAAAATATATTTTTATATCAATTTCCTGTGGTGGACAGACATAAATTAAGCAATGGTATGACTCTTTAAAAAAAAAGTTAACTCAGTTTTTATGAAATTGGTGTGGTAGATTTTCATTTATGACTTACAACACAATCAGATGACATGACAAATACATGCTAGCACTTTTCTTCGTGAACTCATAGAGACACATACAGCGTCTCTCAAACAGCAGGAAATCATTCTTTGACTTTTTTGCTTTGACTTCTTTGACCTATAGCATAGTGTTTGATTCCTAGATTCAGCAGGAGCCCACCATAGGGCATAAACATCTTTCTGAAAGATTCCTTTTGATGCACAAGTTTCTTCAGCGCCAGTTCAGTTCACAGTGTGAGCAGCCAAAAAGTGAAACAACTCTTTATAACATGTTTTCTTCCCAGAAGACCCACTTCAGCAACTTCAAGCCAAACTGAAGTCTCCAAAGAAGTTCGTCTGACCTTTGTGAGTGGTTATTTTTCCATATGATGAAACCCCAAAACACTAGCTGGCCAACTAAGTTTATACCCAGTTTATTCACAGAAAATAACAAATCATATAATCCACTTTTTTTCAGGAACAGCACATTGTCAATTCAAAAGCAAAACTCAAGGACTTCAGTAGGACTTATTCGGAGATAAACCAATAGGAAGCAGCAGCTTAAATATCCTATATTACATTAATAGTGAGCTGAAAATGCCAAATGAAAAGAGGCTCAAAACCAAATAATGAGCTCAATCAGGAAGAAAATAAAAAACCAACAGTAGACATGCATGCATGGATAAATATAAAATTAAAACAAAGAAGTCCTTTATTTTAAATATATTTGAGCAATCTAAGTTTTGATTAACATGATTACCCTGTCATGAGAATAGGAAACAAGAGATAAAAGTTAGACATTCTTATTTTAAGGCAGTTTGGTAGATGATGCACTGAGATCATGCAGTCATTCTTCAAAGGAAAATGCAGTTTAAAACATGACTGGTTAATTAAAGAGAGAAAGTGAAAGTCTGATTCAAAATATCTTAACCATATTTTTAAATCTTAAATTGTTGGTGTCTTCAGGGAGAAGGTCCAAGAAGAGAAAATGGCAGTCATGACACTGATATCCCTTTCCTTGTGCATCATATAAAGAAGTGGACTCTTTATATAACACACAATCACCAGCCTGCCTTATTTGACACCCACCCTTGCCCCAAATGCTACTATCTTAAACAGAATGAACATGGAACTAGTTTAATTTATTTATTTTATTTAACATCTGAACTACCCTGTGCGAAGAATCTAGAATTCCACAAAGAATCCTAAAATTTATCGTGGAAGTCATGCAATTGTCTGTAAGGAAGTAAATTGGCAATATGTCTGGCCTTTGTAAGGCACAGCTTCTTGTATCAGTGGTCTGCCCTTAGTGACCACAATTGGGACTGGTAACTCAGATGGAAAATTAATAAGTCACTAAGCAGTCAAAACTGAAGTTTTGATCTTACTTCAGCTTTTCTTTACAAAGGTCATAAATGTGAGGATTGGTGACCAACTTACTTTTTCATCACTGGTTTAATGTTTGCTAAATAAGACTGTTGCTGAATGATTACAGGTAGTACATTTTATTTATTTGTTTGTTGACTTATTTGTTTGCTTATCAAATTCATCGGCTGACCATCTCACAGTTTAAGAGAGATTTGTTCTTCCAAATTTTTTTGGGTTGGGAAAGTATCAGTGATTATTATCTAAATCCAGTAATTGGTACAGAAGTCATTTCAGAATCTTCTGGATGCTGACTTTGAACTTAGAAACAAGGGAATGAACCACAGTGCTTCATCAACCTATTTCAAGGCACAGATTTTCATTAGGTGAAGCATCCCCTCAAAGAAGTATACAGCCCTTAATGCAAGTCACTTGAGGAAGATAATGAAAAGAGTCACCTTTGTTCTTCCCCTCTGTCTTTAATCATAACAGTGCCTTGGATAAGCTGGAAATCCCTGGATCAATAAGTTGTATGACCTAGCTTTTTTGTGTGCATTGTGAGTTAGGACTGCACCAAAATTAATTTTGAAAAAAAAAATCCAGTTCAAATCTCTAAAATGATTTGTAGAATTGAATCAAACTGGTTGTCTCCAATCTATATTGGCATGATTCAAGTATGTTTGATTATTCAAAGGATGTGTATGTGTGCCTATATAAGGGGAGCAAGTGTGGAACTTACTATATTTTCATAGCTTGCTTGCACTACTGCTTGTTAGATCTTCATATACTGCTTAGATGTAATAATGTCAACATTTTAATTAAAGAAGAATAACAGATTGTCTTCTTTGAAAGTGATCCAAATATTTTGACAGTGACGGTGATTCAAGCCATGATAAACATTCATTCAGGAACTACACTATTTGGCTGACAACTCAGATATTCTGCAATTAAAATGCAGTCGTGCTCTCTTTCTGCTCCCCCATCTATTAAATGAACTATTTTTTTTACCAATGACACCAACCTATGAAGTGACTATTTCATTTATGATATTTACCAATGGACACAAATCAATATTTGAGAAGTTGTTTATATTTCAGCATTGTGATCTTTGGAAACCATGGAAGAAATATTAAAGTTTACATCTGCATGCCAGCACTCATCAGGAATTTAATTACAGCATTTGATTACTGTTTCAAATGTTGGTGTTATGTTTGTGATGGCTGAACTGTTTATTTGCAACAAAGAGCTCCATAGCCAGCTGGGTGAATTTGGGGCAGTCACTCTATCAACACAGGTTTATTGTTATGTGGAAAATAGGAGGAGGAAGGTCTATCTGTTCACTGCCCTGAGTTATTTATAAAAAAACTAGTTGATTACCTGGCATTGCCTGGGTAATTTTTTATGGGATTCCCTAGTTCCTTCTTTTCACCTTCCTCCTCCCTCCCTCCCTGCTTCCTTGCTCCCTTCCTCCTCTCTCCCTCCTTCATTATCTCTCCCCTCTGTGTTCCTTCTCCCTCGTGTTTCCTCCCTCCCTCCTTCTCTTCCCCTCCATCTTCCTTCCTTCCTTCCTTCCTTCCTTCCTTCCTTCCTTCCTTCCTTCCTTCCTTCCTTC
>JANHFR010004631.1:36047-48772 GCA_032468015.1 Mimophis mahfalensis | reverse complement strand
CTTAAGCAGGGCAATGAAGATTAGGCTACAAACAACACCAGAATGTTTCCTTCCTGCCTTCCTTGCAGATTATTTCTGTAAAGTGGAAAGAACAAAAGGAGATTTCTTCTAACAATCGGTTCTCCGAACTGCTTAGAAAGTTAACAACCGGTTCTAGCAAATAGGTGTGAACTGGTAGAAACCCACCCCTGGGTAGTAGATGTTGAGATAGTAGACCCTGCCATCCAAGGAAATTCACAATATTGTTAAATTTGGGAAGAAAGAGAAGACGTTGGGCAGCACACAGGGTAGGTAGATTCAATTAGAGTGATGGTAGTGCACTGTTGAAACAACTAAATGACCATGTTGGAGACAGATCTTCCTACACAGATTCTATATATGCAATTGCCTTCAATTAGTCTCAGCAACACAAATGAAATGACACAAAAGCCATCTTCACTTCTGCTGTACTGGAACAAGACAATGGTTTTATCATTTCTGATCCACTTCTAATCATGATTGTATAGGAATATGTTTGGGAGAATACCCACTAACTCTTTCTTGTACGAAAACTATACAGTGAGGGAAAAGTCTTTCAAATGAACAATTTGCATAAATCTGCCAAGTGTTTATTGGAATAGCTTGAAATTGCTCAAATGTTAACGTGCCCAAAAATATATGTAGTCTTCCTGTTTCTTAATGTAGGAAAACTTATGTCACATGTTTGTTTCCATTACTTAGGCTTGTGGAATTCAATATTTCAGAAAGGTTCTTTTAAATTCTACAGAGTAAAAGACTGTCTATTGATTAGATCCAGTTAGAATCAGATATGAGGTTTAATCCACAAGAGAACTCCGAAACATACTTTGTTACAGGTGAATTCAAACCAACATCAAAACTGCGTGCTAGCCACTCCACTATTTATTCCACCCTCCACCACACCCAGTGAACCTAACACCTTTCCTCCTTCTCTATAGTCGATCCTTCTCCACCTGCCCTGAACGTTCTAGCCACCCCCTGACACAATTGCCTCAGCCACCAATCAGCTGGGTGGCGAGGTTGGCTGCACCACCCCCTCGCTTCAGAGCAGGGAAACCCCATCGCGTCATAACACATCATCCCAACAATCACACGTGCGGTCTTGGGGTTCCCATATGCTGGCATGCTTCCTGGTGTGGCATCTGACCCTGAGCAGTGGTAATATGGGTGTGGTTTCACAGGAGGCAAATGTAGGATCCTGGAGGTGCAGACAGCGTGCGTGCAGGTGGCAGGAACACCGTGGCAGTGTGTAGACCTGACATGCTGCCCCCCTTCACCATGATCCCTTGTCCTATGAGAAAAACAGAGAATAATAAGTAACATGCTATGGGAGAGGACCCCATGGCTTTGTGGGCCACTGTCGGTAGAACTTATCTAGGAGTTTTGGGGCCCACAACCCACGAGGTATCGTGGCTGCCCCCCTTCACCATGATCCCTTGTCCTATGAGAAAAACAGAGAATAATAAGTAACATGCTATGGGAGAGGACCCCATGGCTTTGTGGGCCACTGTCGGTAGAACTTATCTAGGAGTTTTGGGGCCCACAACCCATGAGGTATCGTGGCGGGAACACTGTGGCAGCGTGTGGACCCGACATAGACCTGGAAATCAAGAATTATGCAGATTTCAATAAGATTTCCTTAATACCAATCTGGGATGAAAACAAAATCTTGGAAACTGTGTTAGCAATTCACCAGTCCCAGTTTATAGTGATAAAAATAAGGTACAATCTGCCTGAAAGCTTTGAAAAGCTATTTCCCAGGTTTCACCCATCTTTAGTTGTGTTGCCATTTATGACTCACCCACTATTCTCTCTTCTATTTCCCCCCTGGTTTCCCCACAATCTGACAAATAAGGTTTTTGGCTGTTGTTGTTCTTTAAAGAAAAGCAACAATCTAAACCATTAAAACAAGCATAGTGAAATATGATTAAAGTTAAATCTAAATCATTAAATTATCACCAATAAAGTTAGATGATATGCTTACATAACCTTGAGAAAAACTGCAAAAAGGCAATCCACAAAACAGCAGCAAATTCACAAATGCAAAATGTCAGCAGGGGTTACATTAACTCAGGGCAGGTGATATAGGATGTAGCTATACAACCAAGAATATCTCAAATATATTAAACATTGTTAAA
The DNA here is from genome assembly GCA_032468015.1 of Mimophis mahfalensis. NCBI lineage: Eukaryota > Metazoa > Chordata > Lepidosauria > Squamata > Mimophis > Mimophis mahfalensis. Next base: position 46,616 of record JANHFR010004631.1, on the reverse strand, counting down.
AACAACATTAAAGAGCTTTAAGCATTAAATGAGATAAAAGACATGGATTATATCCACATGCATGTTTGAATACTTAATTTGGAATTCATTCTAAAAATAAATCACTAAATAGCTGAAAAGGATTTATCCATATTAGAGCATTCTTATACTGCATGGAATTGCATGGGTATTTGTCTTACAGCGATTGGTGGGACCATGCAAAACCCTATATAGTTTTTTTTAAAGTTACCCAAGTTTCAAATATTTTGGCCTTTAAATACCCTCTTCTAGCAACTCATTCACATTTCTGGCACCTTAATTTTGCAAACATTGTGTTCAAGCAAAGAGCAGACACAGTTACGTCTGAAAATATCACGGTTATAAAGTTATCAAAGCAGATTGTTCTGCAGGAGACTGTATCTGGGAAAAAAAGATCTTTAAAAAGATAAGAGGACCTTTATCTATGCAGAGTCCTCAGCTTGTGATCTGATTATATAGATGAAGTGAAGAGATGCAAGGGAAGGAAGAATAAAAGAATCTAACGGTTATTCTTGTAGGTCCTTAAAAGATGGGATATCCTGGTGATTTTTAAAAGAGTTATTAACAGGCTCTATTATACAGGAGAAAGGTCCTAAAGCAAGCAAAAGTGGGCTTCTTTTTATTTGCAAGATAATAACTAATAAAAATGAATAATTTTGTACCCTTTCTTATTTGCAAAATCCCAATGGGAGCAGTTCCCTCCTGATGTCCTGATGTGCTGCAAGATGCAAACTGCTCCATTTACAGACACACACATACTGTACATGCATACACCTTGAACTTCCAACCAGTTCCTGTCATGTTCTACATTGTTCTATTCTCACATAGCTACAAACTTTCTCCTCAAAGCGTTTGCATTGTACATTTGAAATAACTATCATATATAGTGAATGAATAGGATGGAAAACGAGACAGACTGTGGCCTAAAATCTCTTGGTATATGTTCTGGCAGTATATTGTAGGATTTTTCAAGTTTTCATAAACTTTTTTATGATTGTCTTTCATGTTTGATGCGACTTTATCAATATGAACTACACAACCCTGCCAATTAGTTTTGTGAAACTGCTTTGCTATGACAAAAGGGTTAACTGTGGTATTATTGTACTCAATAATTATTGAGTGATCTTGAATGAAGGAGAATAATGTTGGAAGGATCAAATTGGGTTTAAGACTATCTTACTGCTTAGTAATACAATACAGTATTACTGCTGACAATGATCAAACTCAGATTGAAGCCATTGGGGAACTTAGAATGTAGCAGGATCAACTTAGATTTCTAGAAACTCATGATTCTCTTTGAAGAAGTTATACCCCAGTTATCACATTGGCTGTTGAAATCATCAATTACAATTTTGTTCTTCATTTTCACACAGCTGATTCCATGAAATCAAAGTTCATACATGACTTGTAAAGCAGACTGACTTACATTTCTCTTATTTTTTATATATATTTAAGTATCACTATCCATTGCCACTGCAGTTGTCATAATGCATGAAATGTTTTTCATTATAAAAGCCATAACATCTTTAATTTCCTATCCTTATCTGTGGCAAATGATCAGTTTGGTTGTCTGCATTTCTTTTAAAATAACCACTTGATAGTTTATATATTTCCGTAAATAAGACTTATTGGCAATTTTAGTAGTCTTTGATATATATTTTAATATGTAACTGTCACTGAAAGTTCCATACAGGAGTCTTATCATACATAAAATATGTAAAGTTCACCTTTAGGTTACCAGTGAACCTTAATTGGCACCAGAAGATTAGCAGTCAATAATCAAAGAATAACTCCTAGTAAAAACATGATATGACAGTTGAATTAGACAATCCTATTAAATATGTGAAATTTGTAGAACTTCTGGTCTGAATGAAATTTAACTGACCAAATAAAAACATTTTGGACTGAGGGAACAAAAAATACTGAACCTCATCAAAAATATCAAAAACATTTTTTTAAAAAATGTCATAGCACAATTGTAGCATTGACTGACTGGTCAGTTGCAATCAGCATGGTTAACCATTGCATTTGGCTATGGAAATTATACAATCTGACAAAGGATTTCAAATTAATCATTATCTGCATGCTCTACATACTCATAGAAAATTGCTTCTTCCACATTGACCTTGGAGGCAAATTCAATATCAACATTTTCAGTGGAAGATCTCCTCACAAGGAAGTGTGATGTCACCAGTCCTCTTTAAACAGTGATATGAGTGATCCACTAATCCATCCATACACAGGAAGCTATTGTGTGTTGTGATGATTTTGTCGTACCAGGCCAGGTTTGGGAATATATTCAGATTAAAACAGAAACATTAGAATAAACTGACTATTAATTAGAATAAACTGACTATTAATCAGCCTCTTCTAGTTGTGCAATCAAGAAGCAAACCAGAAATTAAGCATTTATTTAATACCTTGTAACAATTTTGAATCAGATCCTTCATTTAAAATACATACTGAGAAATTAGTGCCACCAACCTTTAAAATACGTTCAGAAGCAAGATTAGTGCCACCAACCTTTGAAATTTCCACCTGAGATGCAATCAGCAAATATTAATAGCTTTTTTGGGGAGGAGGGCTCTCTATTACTCCAGTGCAAGTCCGGTATAGCAATATTTCATTCATGCAAGAAAAAAAAAGACTTGCTGTTGAACAGCAGCTGCTGAATTGTTGGAGATAGTTTGAAGCCTGCTAAAACACGTAAACTGTATATTCCTGCTACAGTAACTGCTCCACATACATGCCCAGAGAACTGTAACCAACTGATCTGAGAGAAAGCCATAGTTGGCAGATGCTAGACATACTCAGTTCAAATGTACCACTGAACAGAAATGGCTGAGACAAGTCAACATTTTTCTGATGGCAACTGAAGTATGAAATACCAGAGCAATTTCTCTTAGAGAAGGTTTATGGCAGACCTGACTAAAAAGAACTTGTGGTTGTTGACCTAGGTAGAGGTGCAGAAGAATATCTGTCTGGTGGAGCAGAGTGGACATGGTCTTTTGGCAAACCTTTGTAACCAGGTAATACAGCCAAGCATCAAATTATTGTGTGTGACATTCTGTCACACCAGAGGCTAGTGACTGTAGCAAGAATCAGGTGAAATTTTGTTCTTCATCAAGGGCAAACTGCTGCATTTCACAGAGCCTCCCAGAGGCTAACTCACAAACAATGAGAGTGATTAGAAAGTGAGATTTGTGAACTTAGAGTCCTTTAAATGTTGTTGCTGGTGGAATAAGATGACTAATCCCATAGTTTCCCAACACTCAAACCTTCAGAACATCATTGTCCTGAAGTCTCCTTGCAAGGAGCAAGCATCTTGGACACATGGAGGTGATCTCCCTTTTTACTCCTACACAGAAGTTTCCAAGGAACAGATCTACTCACCGGTTCTTTGGTCTTCACCACAGTTGTCAGTTCTACTTTCACTGAGATGTTCTCAGTTTGCTCTAGCTCCCTCAGAAGTCCCTCAGAAGTCAGAAGTCAATAAGCAAGGAATCATATAATTTTATGATTTAAATATCTGTGTCTACTTTTTACCCATTAAGGAAACATCTATTATGTTTAATAGAAGAAAACTAATAATAGGGATGTGGTCATAAATTAAATGATAAAATTAGCAGATATTTGTGTATTAAACTGCAAATAATATTTCAGTTTAAGTGAGCACAACCATTAAAAAATCAGTTTGCAGTATTATTATTTTTACCACTTTATATCTAATATTGTATTTTGCCAGTCAAACACCTTTTTTAGGCTTTCACTATACAAATTTATTGTATAGTTTAACTGAACTTTAACTACTGAGTGTTAAAACTCTGCATGTCAGTTCTTTTTTTCCCCTCTATTAAGTCTTTGTTCTTCCTAGATTTCCCTCAGAAAATAATTTTTACTTATTAAACTGAAACATTTATATAATTCTTGGTGCTAAAAAGGAGCTGTGAAACATTTAAATGTTTGGTATAAATTTAATAGTTATATCCGAGTTTTCTTTTTCTACAGTTCTAATGGGGTGATCTTTCATACTCTAATATTTTTTTTAAAAATAAAATAAAAATAAAAATGAGTCCAACTGTGGACCCACTAGATTCTGGTGGTAAGTAGCCTATTAAATAGTTTGCAATTTATTTCAAGTTATTATTACTGTGTTCCAAGATAATAGGATTATTATAAGTATGCTAAAAGCAGTGAATTGAAGAACAAAACACAAAGCTCAAAATGGTATTTGAGTAAATCTTAGACAGATCTAGAGGAAGATAATCTTGTAAAATATGGGTTACTTGGTTCATAAATGGACTGGATGTTCAAATTGTACATGATTTTCTAAATGCTAATGTGCCATTGTCTTTGCCTATGTCATTGTAAAATTATTATTTTTATCTCAGCTAAAAAAAAAGTTTGTTTTAAAGAAATAAATTGTTGTTTCCAAAGTACCTCTTACTTCTGTTTTTCTGCTGTAGCCATCAGGGCTGTTCCTTCTTCTCATCCTCTTCATTGGCTAAGATCACAGTTCATTACAATGCCTACCATAGACTTGGAGCCAAGTAAATCCTCCTGTTGCCAGATACTTCCAGAGCATTACATGCATGCTAATAATAATGTTGGCAATGTGTTAGCATTAGGAGGCCTACATTTGCAGCCATGTATTAATGGATAACAAACAGAAAAGGACTTCAATGATGGCATCCAGGAAATGAAAATGCAGTATAATCCATCATATATTATTTGAAAATTTATATATTTACATTAGAGAAAGTAACACTCCTAGTAATTTTTCTGATTTTAAAATAATAAAGAAACAAAGAACAGAAAGGAACAAAATATATACACATCAAAACATATGTAAGTGCTTAAAAATAAGGGAAAACATATAAGAGAAAAAATGATATGGAGTATTATATATTCCTATACCAATCAACAGTTACAATTTTATATAATTCCAGTTCAAATATCTGTGAAATATTTCCAGGAAATAAACTCTTTTTAAAAAAAGTTTTATAGAGTTTTCCAATTGAGAGAGTATCGGTAGAGAAAATGCAATTACCAATTGATTATAGAGGATTTGACTTTCTGGATCTGGAACTCTATCAAGATTATCTAGTGTCAAGTATTAAATACTGGAAGTCAACTTTTTTTAAAAAAAATCCAATTTAGGCAACTTTGGAATATGCATATGTATCTTTGTTTGGATGGACACTATTAGGATCTAAATACAGTAGAATATATCTGGAAACAATTATATCAGCTAGAAAGCTATGGAGTGTGAGATCTAAAAAAAAATTCAATCTTTTTTGAAGTGCTGAATTGACTATGGGGAAATCTAACAGTAAAAAATTGTGAGAAAGATTATGATATAGAAAAAATGGATGAAATGTTTACTATTATACTAATCATCATTCAACTGGGGAGGATGTTAGGTGCATATTCAATAAATAAATAAATAAATAAATAAATATGTGTTAGTGTTGGTTTTCTTTTAAGACTTTTTTGTTAAGGTCTTTCGATGAAAGTAGGGTTATTGACTTTGGACTAACTGATAGATGATGAGCATAATTTTCAAAATGAACATTGCTAACAGACAAATATCTGTCTGATGTAACTCATTGACAATATTTATAACTATAACATCTGCTAACAACATTGTTTGGACTAGCAGCAGATGATGGGATCTAGGCTTCTCAGTTTTGATTAATTGATTGTGTATCATAAAGTCATTTATTAATCTTTGCAACTACAGAGATAGATTTTCTCCATGATGACCTATCCCTAACCTGTTTTTTTCTTTCCAGATCTTCCAATGAAGGACTCATCATCACTATATGTGAGTTCATCCATCTTGCCTCTGGTTATCCTCTTCTTTACTTCCCTTTTACCTTCCCCAGCATTAAAGTCTATTCCAGAGAACTATGACTTCACATAAACTTGCTACAAAATTTGTGTAGCTCTCGTCAGAAAGTGGATCACCTTTTATAGTTTCCCCAGTCACTAAACCAATTTAAATGCTATAAAAGTTCAATCAATAGGAAAGACATCTGGATATATAGTTCAGATATATATTAGGAGAATGAGCCTGATGATGGCAGATGGGATTTTGCTGAAACATTGCTACAACTTTAAAAGCACAACTATGAAGACATGGGAAAATACCCGAACAAAGCATAATGCCGTACATACATACATACATACATACATACATTTGTTTTCTTATATTTCCATGGGTATTTATGTGTATGGCATTATGCTTTGTTTGGGTATTTTCTCACACCTTCATAGTTGTGCTTTTAAAGTTGTAGCAACATTTTGGCAAAATCTCATTTGCCATCAACAGGCTAACCTTGCTCATGTGTGTTAGGCTTTTGCAGCCGTTTCTGTTTTAAATTTGGTGCTGGCAGCATGCTCTGTTTAAATGGTTTTCTCTTCATCCTGATTGGTTGGGGCTCTTGGTCTGTATTTATTGGTCTTGGGGTTTGCTGTGTTGTAGGAAACTTTTGTAGGCTATGGTCACAAGATCACAGTTTGTGATGACTACAGCCATTTTTGTATAGGCTTTAGACATAAGGAGTTGATGTGTAACATTTGGATGCCAGGGACAAGAATTGTGTTACATAGTGTAATACGTGTAACATCACCAAACAGCATTTGCATATCCCAGGTCCTTGGGAAGGACTTGATAGATAAAAATGAGAAGTATCTGTTTGACTATGTGACCAACCATAATAATAAAAATCATCAACCTGATGAAAGCAGCATCAAGTCATTGTAACAAAAGAATTACCCCCATTTGAATGCATGTTGTATTATTATATACAAGTCCATAAAATACAAAACTTACAGTGCAATACTGCTTTTGATGAAAACAACCAAAGCTGTGGATGGCCATGCCTTCTTCCTAAGCATTTGTTTGTTGATTTTTTACTTCCACATCTACATTGCAGCCTCTGAGGTTCCTGGTGGCTTTTCATAAAAGTACTAAACTGACCTATTCCTGCTTAGCTTTGAGCCCAGAAAAGTTCAGTATGGTGTTGTCATTTGCTGAGGGACAAATGAGGGAGGGCTGAACAAATATTTTTTTTTCCATTTCTATTCTCAGAGGACTCTCTTTGCTCACTCACATTCATTATTCTTTCTTTAGTTTTCATTCTATGATTTAGGTCAAGTTAGATTTTTCCCATAATAAATAGATTCTTCCAATTTATGTATTTCTCTGCACACTGTCTCTCATCTTCTGTTTTTATTAGTGTTGGCATTGCTCCATCTGCTTTAAAGTCTGGTACAGAGGCTGGCAAGGCACTGTAGAAAATCATCCATTGAATGATTAGTGTTGTTTTGACTATAGAAGAAACGGGAATTACAAAGAAATGATGAGACAAAAAGGCACCCAGTACAGAAAGAAAATAATAGGTCTCTCATTTAAAGATTTTGAAGGACTATGCATTAAAAAAAATCATTTTTGAGTTGAGCACATTGATAATCTCGATGGATGAAACTGATTTCAGGAACATAACAAACATAGGAAGCTGTTTTATACTGAATAAGATGTTGCTCCATCAGTACTGCTGAAGTTAACTAATGAAAGCATCTTCAGGTTGATTGGAGTATGCTAAACCTGGATATAGTGCATGTCTCAAAATGCGGAATTGTAGAACTCCAGAGAACCAGTAGCAGCAACAGTCACCAGGGAGGGTGAGATAGTAGCTTAAAGGTAAAGGTAAAAGTTCCTCTCGGATATACGTGCTAGTCATTTGTGACTCTAGGGGGCAGTGCTCATCTTCGCTTCAAAGCTGAACATCCAGCGCTGTTCGATGATGTCTCTGTGGTCATGTGGCCAGCATGACTAAATGATGAAGGCTCACAGATTGCTGTTACCTTCCCACCAAAGGTGAACCCTGTTTTTCTACTTGCATTTTTACATGCTTTTGAACTGCTAGGTTGGTAGAATCTGGGACAAGTGATGGGAGCTCACTCTGTTATGCAGTACTTGGGATTCAAACCGCTGAACTGCTGACCTTTCTGATCAACAAGCTCAGTGTCTTAGCCACTGCATCCCTTTTCATAATCACCTAATGATCATCTAATCATTATCCAGATTTTTGCAGGTCACATCTGGTTCCCTAACTGAACTAAAATAGCTTATTGCGTACCAATAACATAGTTGGTGAAGGATTAGGAGGGAATAAATACTTAGATAAATACATTTGAAAAGCATCATTGCAACAATTAGAGAGGTAACTCCTAGTTAAAGTTCAAAATGTATGTTTGGATGACCAAAAATCCCAAACTTACAAAATCAGTCCCTGCTTTTCTAGAATGTACGTCTGTCAAGTAAAGGAAAGCATTTATTTTTCTCTCTTCTGTAATTATGCTTGTTGTTATATTACAGTCCTGCCTATCCTCTATTATCACATCTATATGCACCCCTTTTATTTTTAAGTGAAACTGATAAAAAGAAAATATTTTATACAAATGACACCTATTCCTACAAAAACTTACTAAGACGTGAACAGTTGTATAATATGACATGACTGTACAACTGAATTACTCACATTTTCCAGTTTTTGTAACAGTAACCAAAACATAGGAAATTAAAAATAAATTAGCATGTAGTCTGAATTTGAGAACAATGCCTCAGTCAAGTCTTTCAGCAATAAAAAGCTACTTCATCAAGAAGTACATTTTAAAAGACCACCATATTCTTGATACGAAATAGAAAACTGGAGTTCTCTTCAATAATCTAAACTCAAAAAGCTTCAGGCTGATTTGATTTTTCAAAAGTCATGTCTAATAGATGAGAATAAGGATTAGTTGAAGAAAAAATAGACATCTGAACATTGCTTGACAACTTTAGTATATTTGATCAGGCAGAAGGACGACATTCATGATCTAAGAGAAGGAGCAGAAAATAGTCTTATTTGCAAATGATATACTGGAATTGATGGGTAAAATTGGATCTTTTACTAAATACATTTAATTGATGTAGTTGGAAACTTTCTGGGTACTTAAAACATTTTGCTTGGGTCAAGGAAGGGTGAAACATCTTTCAAACCTACTTCACAATATTTCAGGTTCTTCATGTACACATTTAAACCAAGAGGCCCCATTGTTCAAACCTTGCCAGGAGAGGCAAACAGGGTGGATTGAGGTCAATAGGGTTGCATTACAAGCCCTGTGGCTTTTCTGTATGGAGTAAGACATCTCACCCACACCTAAAACAGAGCTTGCAGTATCACACTGTGAAATCATTTTCATCAGAATGTCCAAAATAATAGGTTTGTATGGGTAACGTTAAAGGGACATGGTGGCTCAGTGGCTATGACGCTGAGCTTGTTGATCAGAAAAGTTGGCAGTTAAGCAGTTTGAATCCTGAGCTCTGCATAATGGAGTGAGTTCCCATAACTTGTCCCAGCTTCTGCCAACCTAGCCGTTTGAAAGCATGTAAAAATGCAAGTAGAAAAATAGGGACACTTTAGTGGGAAGCTAACAGCGTTCCATGCACCTTTGGCATTTAGTTATGCTGGCCACATGACCATTGGAGACATCTTTAGACAGTGCTGGGTCTTCAGCTTTGAAGTGGAGATGAGCACTGCCCCCTAGAGTCAGGAATGACTAGCACATATGTGCGAGGGGAACCTTTACCTTTACTATGGCTAAAATTGTTCCAAAAACTTTGTGAGCTGGTCTATGATCAGAAAAGGCTTCTATGCATGTGTATGCACATAAGTACCAAACCAGTCAACCCTTAGAAGCAGCAGAAGACAGCACCAAGGCAATGCATAAAACCTTGCATTGCCTCCACATCTGAATGAGGCAGCAAACATGATACATATCAACCCATTGAGGCAAGGGTAGTTGTCACCTTACCTAAAGCTAATTGGCACACTCGGGACTATTAGTTTTTTTAAAAAACAACCTTGGACATTTTTGATGAAGATCAAACAAGTGACTTGCAAGGAGGAGGATGAAGAGGTCTCAACCAGACATTAGAATGCTTTCTTTCTTTCTAAAGGATCAGTGGAAAATGGGATGCTTTATGCTCTCACTTTTATGCTTTTGTTTATGGAAAAATAAACAAACACATACAGTATATCATACAACTGACCAATCAATTTCAGAAGGGAGAAAAGAGACAGAAATGAAAACAAATGTTGGCTCTGCTGTGTCCTTTCATTTGTCAAAACAGATTGTGTTTGAAACACCATATGCTTGGAATGCTAAAGAAGTAGGAGAAACAGCAGAAAATAAATACTACCCAATAGAGACACTGAGGTGTTTGATTTAACTTAAGAAAAAGACTGTCTACATATTGATGTAGCCAGACATACCCCACTCCCACCTCCATAATTTAAAATATACAGATCTTTGATTCCCCCCCCAGTAATTACAGTGTCACCATTTCATCACTGATTGTGCCAACTGAACTCAAATCTTTCTTTTCTTTTAGAAAATTAAAGGTTACTTTAATTTAAATTACATTAAATTTAAATCTTTCAGCTTTCTGCTGTTTTTCCAGCCTTTCTACATTATTTTTTTTAAAAAAATAGTCTTTAT
>JANHFR010004629.1:105532-115738 GCA_032468015.1 Mimophis mahfalensis | reverse complement strand
ACCTAATAGTAATCTAATAGTTAATCCAAACACACTATCATAAATTATAACTTCAATTCTAAATATCCAAGATTTGTCCTAATCTACACTTCTTTGCTCAAGCCATTTATACCATAGGTCCCAAATCAAAGCAAATTCAGACTCCCCCTTATCCCTACATAGAAAGGTTAATTTGTCCAGTTCAGCACAGTCCAAAACTTTCCAACGAAAATCCTCCGCAGTTGGCACTTCCTCCTTCTCTGGAAGACTCATTCTGAGCAGAGATTAAAATCTGTTGTATTGTCATATTTAGGGTGACTTGTTAATTGGATTTTCTTTAATCGGTACTTACCTTTTTGTTCAGTTTGAAGGAATATTATTTTTCTAAAATATTTAAATATTTTCCCAACAAATTTTCAGACAGTATGAAGATATATCTTGTCTAGCCTAAAAAAAATACTAAAATACTAAAAAAAAAATTAAAAGTACATTAAGATAGTAATCAGTTTACATTTAATGCTTGTCACATTTCCCTTACTGCTGTTCTTTGCACAGTCAAAGCAATTTTATTGATGGGGGCATTTTAAAGTAGCCCTGTGACACAGTGACAACTAAGGATAATTTGTATTAGTTGTTGCTGGCTGATTATTGATATGACCGTTCCAGGTGCCTCGGGTGGAGGGAAGCCTAGCACAGGTCCAGATCCACTGTCCTTGGCCTCCCAAGGCCTCCCCCCATGGCACATTTTCTTCCCCTTTGTATCTCCACAAGCCTTTGGACAGCTTTCCACCCCACCAGGTTTACATTCTCTTCCTCACCCCTTGTCACCAATCACTAACCTATGTTCTGTAGAACTTCAGAGTTCCAGAGATTGCATTGGTGAAGGAGAGCTTACATGCCTGCTAGCTTCATGGCAACATCCAGAGATCATTCATTATTAGGCACTAAAAATGGTGTCCGCTGCCAGGACAGCCATGCAGCCTAGGGATACCAAGAGGTAGAGCAGGGATACCAGGAGGTCCAGAGCTTGTGTTCTGTCTCCAACACAAGCTCTGGACCTCCGGAACTCTACAGTAGATAAGTGAGCAATCAGTGATGGAGTTGGGGAGGAGGGTCTGGGACTCAGTGGACTATGCAGGCAGGTCCAAGGACTCCATTATAAGTTTGAACTTAGCGATCAGCCATAACTTGTGAATTACCTATAAACAGAAACCTAGAAAATTCTGGAGGAGAGCATGCTTAGTTGACTTAAATAGGATCAGTCCATCCTGTAGTATTTATTCACATGTTTCCAAATTGGAACTAGCCTGGAGATATTTTTTTTTCTGTGGGGCCTAAATAGTTTGGAAGTTAAGCCACCCTTTTCTAGACCCTGAAAAAATGGAGTTGTGAAGAGCTTCCCCATATTTTCCAAGATGAGGGATTGTTCCTTTGGCATAGGTTTTTTTTGCAAACTCCCAAGTGAGAAACAATTATAAGGATCTTCCTTGATGCAACTGTCAAGTACAGAAGCATAGTAGCCACAGTCTCTACATCCCTAACTGCAGAAGTAATTTCTTACATATACATTATGGGGGAGTTTTAAAAGAATGCAACGTATGTTATCCTGAAATTCTTTCCAGTTCTCTAAAAATATGTGGACTATATTTGTTATAGGATGGGAAAGCAGTTTACTTAATTTCCCCCAAGCCATCTGTGGATCATTGTGTGCAAACTTTCAGGAGGGCTGGAGGCTCTAAATAAGGGTCTACAGATGATGGGAAATTGCTAATATCTGGGGAGAGCAATCTGTCTCTGGTAATATAAGAAAATTGAAGTTGAATCAGGCAGTTTCCTCCTTATTATATTCATGTATTTACTTTTCATTCGAACACAAGATACAAGCCATTATAAACCTCTTCTGTTTCCCACCATTAATGATCTGACTTTTTGTGATATTGCTGCAACAATAATTTTGTCCTTATTTAATATGCAAACATTCTCAATATTTGAACTGTCCCATAGACTACAGCATGGGGAAAAAAGAAATATGATCATGACTTACTGAATCATATGCAAAACTAAAACTAAATCATATGATATAAAGTATAGTTTTTTCTTCTTTGCGTTACTAAAAGTTAATTACCTAATGCAATTTATTGCAGGAGATTGAGGACAGGCAAAATTATCTCTTTCATGCAATATGCATTTGAATTATGGAATCTACTAATCTAAATGAGTCACCATTTTAGATCAACATTAGATATCGGTGTTATTTATTATTGCTGTCATGGTTGTCTTGCTTCACCAAGATTAGAAAGAGCATGTTTTGGAATATCAATTCCAACATAAGTGAGAAAATGTCTTTCTGCTCTGTCATTTCTTATAGATATTTGGTTTACCTAATACAATTATACCCCATTTATCCTCCACAGAGTTTCAAAATGTTCACAATGGCTGAAAATTAATCTTAATGTAAAATGATAAAATATAAAGCTTTAAAAAATAAAACCAAAAACTAATAGAAACACTATAAAAATTCTGAACACGCTTAATAAAATATATAACACGAAATCTATAAGATTACACAAGTATGTTCTGTTTGTTTCTAATTATAAATTTATTGTCACAAGAATAATTTAACGACTATTTGATCATTAAGTGATCTGTTTTTCTTTTGTATGTCTTAATTACAGGGGAGGTATTTGATTATCTAGTTGCACATGGAAGAATGAAGGAAAAAGAGGCAAGAGCAAAATTTAGACAGGTATGAAAATACTTTGATGTAAAATACTTCAAGACACTGTTCCTATTAGTGATTGATCTCATCCTTAACACAGATAGATGCATTTGTTCATGGTGGGAAATACTGATAAAATTGAATTCAGCAATGTGACTGCAGTCCACCAATGTTGATGCTATTGTTATATGATACAGCGTTAAGGGAAGGTAACTCCTACATAATTTGGTGTTTCTACAAAGAATTAATGAAGAATAATCTTAATAGAAGAATCCAATCAGAGCAGGTAGAGACTGTTTAGGCCATTAAATCTAATCTCAGTTCTATGAAGGAACCTAGAGGCATTGACAACTGATGTTTGTCTCTCTTCTGCTTTAATATGTCATGTAAAGGGAACCAAAAACATTATTGTGGAATGTTTCCTAATATTGAATTAGAATGTACTTTTTATCGTTAATTTATTTTTATGCCCCGTGGGATGAGAACAGGTCTTGGTATCTTCTGTTTGACACTTATTTCAGATATTTCAGATATTTAAAGAATGCTTTCATAATTCCCTCTTGTTTTCAGGCTAAATACCTCCATTCTTTCAGTATTTCTTCATAGGACTCAATTTCTAGCTCCCTAATAATTCATTTTGCTCTTCTCAGAAACTGTTCCAGTTTGTCTAATTCCTTTTTGAAGTATGATGCCCACAACTGGGCAGAAACTTTGAGTGGCTGTGTGATTAGCCTAGAAGGAAGTATTGTGATTTAAATATGTTTTTATTGCGGCTTTAAATTTCATTTGATGTTTAAGCAATAATCATAGTGTTGGCTCATTCTCATTTGCAACCAACTTGTTTTTGAAGACTTTTTTCACAAGTGCTGTTACCATACCAGATGTTTGTCATCTTATACTTGTACACTGATTTATTTTTCCCAAGTGAAGTGTTTTACTTTTGACTCTTATATTTCAATCTGTTAAATTTTAGCTCATTTTTGTAAGATGTAAAAATGGTTTATGAATGGGATCAGAAGTGGTATTCAGCCAGTTCTGACAGGTTCTGGAGAACTGGTAGCAATAATTTTGACTGATTCAGAGAACCACCTCTGATTGGCTGACACTGGCAAATACCACCTCTGATTGGCTGACAGCATAGCCACACCCACTAAGCCATGCCCACAAAACCGGTAGTAAAAAAAAAAATTGAATCCCACCACTGAATGGAATATTCATATTCCATCCAGTATGTCATCTGCAGATTTGATAAACGTTTTATTCATTTGTTCAGTCAAATAATTAATAAAAATATTAAGAGTGGAGAACCCAAAACAGTTCTTTTATGACATTCCACATGATTTCTGTCTCCAGTTTGATGAGACTACCTCGACACCACTCCCTTCAGAGGTTATCCACAACTGTGACCAACTTCACTCCCACATTCTAACCTAAAACCCAGCTGGAAGAGGTTTTATAGATCCTCCTCTTTCATTTTTATTTTTATTTTTTGGAGCAATATTTATTCTCTACAGTCATCTGATACTTCACTACCTGACCAGGATTTCTCCAGCAGAATTCATAGAGTTTCAATTGGATTATCAATAAATTCCCTAGCTTTGTATCTAGCTCTAAAGCAGTGGTTCTCAACCTTCCTAATGCCACGACCCTTTAATACAGTTCCTCATGTTGTGGTGACCTCCAACCATAAAATTATTTTTGTTGCTACTGCGCATGTGCAGGGCTGGCCAGGCACAAGGGGTGCCAGAGAGCAGCAAGGATGGGCAGGTGGCTGGGCGACAGTGGCAGGATTCCCCAGTCTGGCTCTCCTTCCACGCCGTTCCCACTAGCACTGGACAAGACAGGCTGGGCAAGCCCAAAGACGAAGGGCGGGAGCAGCGCTGAAGGAGACAAAAAGAGAAGCGGTGTCTCAGTTCCTAAGACCATCGGAAATATGTGTTTTCCGATGATCTTAGGCAACCCCTGTGAAAGGATCGTTTGACCCCCAAAGGGGTCGCAACCCACAGGGTGAGAACTGTTGCTCTAGAGAGTTCAGGTTATTCATATTGCATTTCTTCAGTCTCATGTTTTTGACTTGCCCCTTCATTCTGTTCTTTGTAATTGCCAAGAGGAATACATCCCATCTTACTCAGGAAGATTGAGCAGAAGCTAGAATTGAGTAATTTATGTTTTCCTTTACTTTTTTTTTGGTCTGCTAGTATTTTACTAGCATTTTACTATTTGGTCTGCTAGTATTTTTTGGTCTGCTAGTAATTAAGCAGATATACGGTATATTAATTTCTTTTTATTTTGAATGTTTCTGAATGACTTCTTTTTAATTGTTCATATTATTCTTTGTCCGTCTCTGCTCAGTGTAATACCACCTTTATGGACTGTCTCTGTGCACTCTTCCTTCATGGTACATTACTCTTTCCTCCACCTATATGTGCCTTTCATATGTGCTGTTTTAATTTTCAAATCTCCACTGAGCATTTTGTTGTCATCTAGGCTTCTGATACAACCATACACATTTGCTTTCCTCCTTAGAATTGGTTGTCTTTGATTTTTGTTATAAATCCTTGTTTATGTATCAAAACAATTTTTTTGAACTCTACAATGAATTACTTTTGTATATTTATGTTATCACCATTACAATCTGCAAAATAAGTTTCTTAGCACCCAGATTCCTAGCTTCACTTTGTTTGTAAAAATAGATTTTTATTTTGAATATGGAGACTAACATGCTACAGAGCAAAGGACTAACCTTCATCATTAATTTTATTTCAAGAATACTTATGGGCGCATTTGGTACACTTTGGAATTATTTAGAACATTTTTAAAAAAAAATTCCATTGGGTTGCTAATGAAAGATTAACAGTAGCCAATGTAAATAAAAGACTTTCCTTCAGTCTTGTAGTAAATACTACTATCTCAATAATTCTTACTAATTTTGACAAATATATTTAGACCTGCACCCTTTTGCATCATAATATGTCTTGTATTGCCTTTATAACTTTTCTTAATTTTAAGAATAATTGAAATTATGACTGCAAACTCTGATTCTATAAAGAATATTTTTATCATTGAACCTGTTTTCTATCCAGATAGTATCTGCAGTGCAGTATTGCCACCAAAAGCATATTGTTCACAGGGATCTCAAGGTAAGAGAAATATAAAGAATTTTATGTGACAATAGTTTGCATTTTAGTCCCTTTTTTTTTTACTCTTGCATTTAGCTTTTGTTTTAGTCTGAAAAAATAATGGATTACATTCTGTGAAAAAGATGAACTATCGCTTGGTATGTTAATAAGGCAAATATTTGGCTGGCATTTTAATAAAAGTGGAACATATTTCAGGGGAACAGATAGAAATAAGTATGTTACATCTAACTTCTCACTTTAAGCTTTTCATAGCCTCACACTGTCTATGTTTCTTATTCCATCACTCCTTGTCTCTAGGAAAAGTTGTTCATACTCAATGTGATATGGTCTATTTCCAGACCATAACAGCAACAACATTCCAGATTGCGCATACTTTAATATCTTCATAATTCCATCTTTGATGATGAATCTTTATGAAGCAGTAACATATAATTGGGTATATTTTACATTCCTTATTTGTTCAGTTGCCAGATAATATTCAGCTGTTTATCTATTAAATCTTAACAGTTACACCAATTACATAAACTATATCTTAAAGGCCAGCAAATGGAGGAAGCTGCTTATTTTTTGTGGCAAGAAACAGCCCCCCCCCCCAACAAGTCTTAATACATTATTTCTCCCCTCTAGGCTGAAAATCTATTACTTGATGCAGACATGAACATTAAAATAGCCGATTTTGGTTTTAGTAATGAGTTTACAGTTGGTAATAAACTGGACACCTTTTGTGGCAGCCCTCCCTATGCTGCTCCAGAACTCTTCCAAGGCAAGAAATATGATGGACCTGAAGTAGACGTTTGGAGCTTAGGTGTCATTCTTTATACTCTTGTGAGTGGATCTCTGCCTTTTGATGGGCAGAATCTAAAGGTATGTATCTAATTTATATTTTAAAAATGGGGAAGGGGGGACACTTTTTATGTCCTTTCTCAGCATATTGACTGCTTTTTTGTCATTTTCTGATCACTATTGATTTAAGGAACTCAGAGAGAGGGTGTTAAGAGGAAAATACAGGATTCCTTTCTACATGTCAACAGATTGTGAAAACCTGCTAAAACGTTTTCTGGTGCTAAACCCAACTAAAAGAGGCACTCTTGAGGTAATATCATACTCAATAAATTTACTCTTATTTCACTGTAACACATTTAGCAGACTTCCTAAGTTTTACATTCATACTTGCACATTCCTTGTTAGCTTTTCACCTGCTGGATCTCCCAAGTTGTTTTTCAATTGCAGAAAGAGAAAACATACTTGGGTATATTAAAATGTATGCAGCATATTTTATACCAAATATAATTAATCTATCTCCCATGCCCTCTCCATTGCATGAGAAACTCAAATGCTTTATTGCATATAGTGCTAAGAATATCAGGGCACCATGCAGTTGACTGAAATCATTGCATTGTCAGTAGTGAACTCTGTCCTTGGTATTTTTTTACGTTTCTGAATTTTAAAAAGGTTTTTGAATTTTAAAAAGGAAATTTAAAGAAGTTTCTGAATTTTAAAGAGGTAGTGTTCCACCTGAAATATTCTTTGTTAGCCTGAATCTAATTGAATGACTTTATAACAATAATTTATATACCAATGTTGTCCGTTCTTCCTTAGAAAGCACTTGTTTAAAACAAACATCAAAATGATTCGTGAACATGTTTTTGGGATCAAAGGGGGATCTGTTTAAAGCATTTCTTTCAATGGTAGCCAGCAGTCTGCCTCTGAGAAGCCCACAAGCAGGACACAAATCACTTTGATGTGTGTTTTAACCAATTTTCCCTTGGTTTCTCAACAACTAGTTCTGATATGCTACAAATAATATATAACCATCTTGATGAGTACGTTTTGTTAGCCTTATCCTTGGTCTACCTGGGTTGTAGAAATTGAAAATATCCACTCCATTAGTGAATCCATCTGGTTGTCCAAATTTCTGCAGCCCAAATACTATTCTTCGTGTTAGTTATATTATGTGAAGGAATCTTGAGTACCAATCAAGTGGTATACTGGTAATTGTTTAACAACCAGCTCTGCTAGTTCCATTGCTACACTAGACAGCTAATCTGCATGCTTGGCATAGTAGCTTAGCTCTGCTCTCAGTCAGCTAACAAAATTCCAGAAAATTTAACAATCAGCTCTTGTGAGCTGAAACAACCTGGCTCTACCACACCACCATACCATGCTATTTAAGAACCGAGGAGAAAAAGGTAACTACCTTATTTCATCCACGGACTATCATATTGGTAAACTGTTGGTGAAAACAAAGTCTGGTAAAATATACCCTTGGTAACAGCGGTTACTATTTCAGAGCAATGGAAAAAAGGCATACATAATGTGATACAGTGAATCAGCAGATTTTTTGAGACTCCTTGTGAGAGAAATGTCCCTCCTATTTTGTACAAATTCACCATTATGCAAATGGAAAAAAAGATAAAAAATTACAGATAGAAAATATTTAAGGAAAGGACTATAGTATATCTGAAACTATAGTGATTGATTGAAGCCAATCTTTATAACCCTCTACTGTATAGAGGGTACTTGTTAGTATGCCTCTCCTTTCTTTAGTATTGTGAACACAGACATTATAGTCACTAAGACTTGTCTGTTTTAGCAGGAAGCATCTATCCCATCTTATTCCTAGAAAGAAGTCAAAGATTGCTTAGATAACTATACTTTCCCCTATTTCCTTTGAGGGGATTGCTTCTTACTCTCTTTGAATCAATGTAAGCCTATATACCAGAAACATCCCATAGTGTCCTTCTTTCCTCAGTAAGTGTTCTACAGAAGACTTATATTCATAGGGGGGATGTGATGGATTGTAATAGAAAAGTTAGATCACAGAATCATAATTTTGTATAGCCTGAACAAGTTCTTAATACGGACTTCCTTTACTATCATTCTAGCTTTCCATTGCTGGTATTTAAAACTTACATCTGGTGCATTGTATGCAGAATAAGAAAGTAAGTTTTAGGAAAAATATTTTTGCCACATGTTAAAAATATATACTATTTATTTTGCTGTACATAGGACGAAGGCAGTGTTAGTATTGGAAGGAAAGGCAAGTGCCAGTGCTTGTTTCTCAAATAAGGCAAGCTTATTTACTCCCTTGAACTTAAATGGACTCCGGGGGATGGTAGAGGACAGGAAGGCCTGGAGGAACATTGTGCATGGGGTTGCGATGGGTCGGACACGACTTCGCAACTAACAACAACAACAACAACACTTGCCTTCAGTTATCTGAAGTATCAAGACATGAACTTTACTAGAGATGTTTGTCGCTGTTGGAATAATATTAAAAATACAAAAACTTTTTATTTGCAGCAAATAATGAAGGACAGATGGATCAATGCAGGACATGAGGATGATGAACTTAAACCTTTTGTGGAACCAGAATTAGACATCGCAGACCAGAAGAGAATAGGTAACCAATGAATTGAGATAGAAAGCATCAATAATTGATAAAATAAATAGCGTACACTGTAATATGGGGTGCTACTTTGTTTAATGTGCCAATTTATACAGGACAAAGATGTTTGCCATAATATGTCTGTAAATTGTGTTAAATGCTCTATTCTACATCTATAATTAATATAATATGCCAAATCAAACCTGAAAACTCCTTTTTTAGATATTATGGTTGGAATGGGATACTCTCAAGAAGAAATTCAGGAATCTCTCAGTAAAATGAAATATGATGAAATCACTGCTACATACTTACTACTGGGGAGGAAATCATCAGAGGTAAATACATTTTGCAAACTAACATTATAAACTGAATACAATCACAAAGCTTATTGTTTTATTAATATTTCTTTAAAATTAGTACTATATGTGTGGTCTACGTGTGTGTTCAGTATTTAGCAGCACAAGTTGATTCCCATATCAGTTGTGCAGCAGTTCTTTTTAAATAGACACATGAATTTAAGGCTTGAAGCAGCTTGTTCTCATCATAATAAACTAGGATGTAAGATATCTCAATTGCTTAGATACCCTTGAATATAAAACAAATACCATATTTTTCAGAGTATAAGATGCACTTTTTCACCCCGAAAAGTGGGTGGAAATGTCTGTGTGCCTTATACAGTGAATGTTGCCAAAGCCCTGCCCACCCATCTGCCCCCACCCTTTGGCCTCTGCCTCCCAGTAATTTGCCTCCTTGCAGCAAACAGTCTGTTTCAGCTTCAGTGCACCCTGATTAGCACAAGCAGCTGATTGGTGGTTGGATTGGCCTCCCAACAATCAGCTGCTTTAGGAGGGATTGCCATTGCCTATCACCGCCTCTGCATCCTGTTTTTGGCCTCTGCACACCCATTTTCCCCCTTTATGGATCGCTGCCTTGTCGCGGCAAAGGGGCTTGCGTGGCGCAATGAAGTTATGAGCTATGCC
>JANHFR010004629.1:63588-81983 GCA_032468015.1 Mimophis mahfalensis | reverse complement strand
TTCAAAGGCCTCAATTCTTTGACGCTCAGCCTTTCTAATGGTCCAACTTTCACAGCCATACATTGCAAGCAGCAAAGCTAGGCCCACAAAATTGTAATGACCTTGGTGGCCACACGAGGTCTCTCAGGTGCAGAAATAGAAAAAAAATGAATATACTTTCTAGTGGTTATCATCAATAAACAGATTTGTTGAAAGAGGAATGATGAAATTATAATAAATAATGACAGATGTGTAGTTAATTTGGTTTGTTGGCAGATCTGTTTATTTTTAAGACTTGTGGGCTTTTTTTTTTCAAGAAGTGTTCTAAGGCAGCATGCAAATAAAAACAGAACACTCAAAAGAAAAGCTTAGTTTTATATGTAAAATTTTATATGTAAAATTAAATATAAAATCCTCACATATTAGTAAGTTGGCCTGCTGTATTTCAGCAACTCAGCAACTCAGAAGGAATGCCATTATCAAGAAAACTAGAACCTTCCTAATACATGTCAACCCACATGTTGGTTAATAGTAAGATCACTCCCCTTTTAATTACTTGGAGGCTAAAACTTTGAAGGCTGTATAAATTGGATATGAGCCCTGTATCTCAGTAGAATCTAAAAGTAAAATTTAGGGCTGACACTCTGCAGTTGCATTTGTGGGAACTGTAGTTCAGTATATCCGGAAGATGTCAGCCTGTGGAAAGCCATTTCTGCATTGTTTCAAGAACTCAGCAAAAGTAAATATGCTTAGTCTCAGCAAGGCATCTTTAAATTCCAGTCTGGTGTTAGCCTTTGCAAAAGTCTCTACTATTAGGACTTAGGAAATAAAATTGCACAGGAAGTGAAGATAACTACCCACAGACACGAAAAACGTCAAGTGAGGGTTACAGGAAAGACTGGCTTGATACTAAAACCACAAAGTCTGCCTTTAGTCACTTTCTTAAAATGGAAGGCAGGAAGTGGAGCCTTACAAACCAAAAGTTGCAGTGTATCTCCTTAACAGCTATGTAATTATGTGAAGGTGTGACTGAAAAAAGAGTATAACACAAGAGAAAAACAACATCTTCAGATTTTTGCTCTGCATGTGAATTTGCTTATTTAAAACATTTATATAGTTGCTCATCTAAGGTCAAATTCTAGGTAGGTCCCAATCATTTAAGACAACATCAGTAAAAACATAACATAAATCTACTAAAGCCATATACATTGATAACTTGACACTGAAGTTAAGCTTCCAACATTCTTATGAAATCTCCGATCTACTTCACTATATTCTAGTGATTGGAGGAAAAAGCCAGGTCTTAAAAGTGCTTTTCAGAAGGCTAAAATGGTGGAGACCTGCTGGACTTCATCAAGAGGAAGGGTATTCCACAGGCCAGGACTGCCACAGGACTGCTTTATAGGTCCTGTGAGGTGACAATGTTTAAGGGAAGGGACTAGGAGTATACCCATTCTTTCTGATCTGATAGGAAGGGTAGATATGCCTATGGCAGTGGTTCTCAACCTTCCTAATGCTGCGACCCTTTAATACAGTTCCTCATGTTGTGATGACCCCCAACCATAGAGGAGCAGTGTCTCGGTTCCTAAGACCATCAGAAATTTGTATTTTCTGATGGTCTTAGGCAACCCCTGTGAAAGGGTCATTTGACCCCCAAAGGTGTTACGACCCACAGGTTGAGAACCGCTGGCCTAGGAAGAAGCAATGATGGTGATGAAGATGAGAGAAATAGAGGATTTATAAATGCAGCCAGTCTCTTAGCTCACTTTGGCTAAGAAGACATCTAAGGAGCATTTGCTACGCTACAGTGGGGAAGGAAGGGACAACTGACTTTTATTGGGAATTAAAACTGATCTCAGCATTGCTGCTGCCTAATAAGTTTAACAATGTATCCTATTGTGGGTCTCTGTAATTAACTTTTGTTTATAATCTAGTCATCCAATCTGCCACTGAACATAATGCCCCACTAGCCTGCCTTCTATTCTCTCCACCTATCTTAATACTGTTGCAATGAAAGCAATCATTAGGCTTGCAAGATTGTTTTGTTCCTGTCATTGTAGTCCCAGCCCACAAATTGCAGTGGAGGGGGGAGGGTTTAATTCCTCCAGACATAAACCATTGAAGCCTGGACCGTTATATTTAGTGTATTGCCAAATATGTGTAACCACTATTTGTTTTCAAATTTCCATTACCAGAGTTATTTTTAAAATGTCTCATGCTATAATGGAATCTCCCTCTAGAGTACGGGGAGGAGTGAAAAGACTGGTGAGCTTGGACAGAATAAATTTTTTCTTCATCTTGCTAAAGTCAGGTAAGTGCATACTGACTTAGGGAATTAACCATTAAAACCAGTGCCTTAAATCAAGACAGCAAATTGCCAACAACCCAAAAGTATCTTTTAGCCCTTCAGAGCCTAGCTGCTTCATTTCAAACTAACCCAGTTTGGTGTAGAGGTTAAGGAACTGGCCTAGAAGCCAAGAGACACACACATTCCGGTTCTGCCTTAGGCATGAAAGATGGGTGCATGACCTGGTTTAGTCAGTCTGTCTCAGCCCAACTCACTACACAGGGTTGTTACTGGAGGCAAAATAGGAGGCAGAAGGACCAGTGTTGCTTTTGTGTGTCCAACTGGGGATCTAGAACCACAAAGGAGCACAAAAGATTCTTGTGGACCAATCTAAGTATCAGCCTGTTCAGCATTTTAATGACTCTAAATAGTTCACAACTAAGTCAATGTGTAAACATCAGGAAGAGATGCCGGAAAGTAAAACTGTCAACAATAAGAAGTATGGTATTTGATAATTTAATGTCTGGCATCTAAAAGTTAGGTTTCTAAAAGTGAATTAAGTAGATGTGGAGATCCTTCTCAGTGGGTGTCTTAAACAAAAGCATCTGACGAGAAAGGGGCACATGAGAGCAGGAAAATTTGATACATCTTGGCAAAATAGTTGTACTATATCAAAATTAATTGTCTCTCAAAAACAATCTCCCCTAGTCCCAACTCTGATTGTAAAGTAATAAGACTGTAGGGGAGCTAACTCAGGACCAGCTAAGCTAGGGGATGCAAGCATTGTCCCTTTGCAAACAAAACAATTGTCTGAAATGGGTCTTATTTGTCTAGTTGCCATAGAAACAAAAGCTGCACCCTCTGGCTTCTCTGTTTCTTGCAGATGATTAAAACGTTTTAAAAAATCTAGCTCTTATTCACTCACATGTTCCTGACAGCTATGAGTCACTCAAATGAGAATTAGTTGGCATTCCCAGTGCATCTGCTCCATACTATTCCTGCTATGCAGTTGATGAAAAGATGAAAAGCCACACAACTGGGTGTGTGCTTCAAAATGTCTGTTTTCTATTGGCTAGTCAGCTACCAGCTAAGACCACATCTGATCAGACAGCAGAACTGAAAGTTGTAGATGGGAAGCAAGAACAAGTTTGGGCTGGTTCCCTAGAAAAGAAACCATGACCACAGGAAGGCTGTAACTTCTGGTTCAGAAAGCTGAAGGTGATTTGCTGAAATGAGGCCAGCAAAGAAAATACACCCAAATGGAACTATTTTCTGTTGTATGAGAAAAATTTGGAGAAAAGGGCCGCATCCACAAAGGATGTTCTGACCTGGGCCGCCTGGAAAGTGCAGGTAGTGATATAGTCTGTTTATTGCGCGGCTCCTGTGACAGGTAGCCCTCCAATGGTGCCAGTAAAGCTCTGCCCCCAATTTTCCCTTGAGGCAGTCATCCATAGTCAGGGCAACCTGGTCCCACAAACTAGGTCCAGCAGTCACCAGAGCCGATTCACAAGACAAAGAGGAAGTCTGAAGTCCACAAACAAGGTTCAAAGTTCACAAAGCAAGGTCCAAAAGTCCACAAGGCTGAAACACAATCTGAAGTCTGTGAAGCAGAGTTTATGAGAGCCAGAGAAGTGTTTGCCGAAGCAAATGGCTGTTCCAACAAATGTACCTTCCTACAGTGTCTGGCAAAATCACCTCCAGCCAAATGTTCCTTGTGAGGTGGGGCTTTCTCTTTACCTCATAGCTGTTCATGTTTGCAACCCTTACATGTTTTTGCTCCATCTGAAGCCCTGAATGGCTTGGGACCGGAATATCTAAGGGGACACCTGCTGCTGGCATCTTCCCACCGTCTGATTCGCTCCCATAGGGAGGGTCTTCTCCAGGTCCCACTGGTCACGGAGTGTCGGCGGGCGGCTCCTAGGGGGAGAGCATTCTCAGTCGGGGCGCTGGACTTATGGAACCAACTTCCAGTAGAGTTGCGGATGGCCCCAGACCTCCACACTTTTCACAGGGAATTGAAAACGTACCTATTTGCACTGGCCGGCCTGGACTGAAGGGGTGCTGGTGTTTGTTTTAAATTTATTGTTGTTTGTTAGGGCTTGATCGATTTAATCCTTTTTAACTTTTGTATCAGTTTTATTTTAATGCCCTGTACACCGCCCTGAGTCTCTATGCGAGAAGGGCGGTATATAAATTCTAATAATAAATAAAATAAATAAATCTAAAACCCAGGGAGGCATTAGGCAGCTTCAACAGCTGAGCTGAACCAAAGATTGAACCAAAACCATGTGGAGCTTTGATTTGGCCTTTCCTGCCCCTTGCCTCATTTACTATCAGTCTGGTAATATGGAGAAACATACCTAAATAAAGGAGCATCTCCACTTGTTGACAAGAAAAGAAGCACCCAATTCAGCTTTGTTTAATACAATGCAGTTCATGCTAATGACCTTGATGAATGATCTGTTCCCATTGTGAGGCCTTGTGTTTTGGAGATTAATTTGGTCTCTTTCTATAAATGGTGTGAACAGCTCTCAGATCTACAAATCATTTTGGCATGTAAATTACTTCCACTTAGGGAGCGTGTATTGTTTTTTGAGTTCCCATTAATTTTAATTTACTTGTGATTAATTTTACAAGTGAACTAAAGCATTATTCAATTCAATCTAGTAAAAAGGACCAAAACAATGGGGTTTTTGGAGCGTAGCAAGGCAGCTTTTTGAGTATTGTATACCAAATATCCCATAGAAATAAGTGAAATTAAGATATGTGTAGTTCTGAAACTGTATAAGATAAACAAAAAATATATTTTCATTCCAGATTAAACTGATTTCCAGGTTATGTTTCTTGTGGAAAAAGAAATGATCTTCAGAGATTAATATTTGTTGCTTAATATTTGTTTCTTTAATATATCTACCATACAATAATGTGTCTGTGTTTTCCATTCCTAGAGTTAGTCCATTCCTTCATTTTTAATGATCCCCACATTCTGTTTTAGAATTAATTGTTCATAATTTCACTGCCTTCTGAAGTTCAATTATTTTTTTATAATAATACTTTTATTAAACAATTGTACAGAGAAAATTAATACAAGGTATAACATAGAAAAAATGGAAAAATCCAGAGAGAGGAGTAGAGGCAAAAGTTCCTCTTCATTCCAGCAAGTATAAACAACTTTAAACTGATCACTATATCTTAAAATTCAACAAATAGGCTTTTCATTCCATATCTCAGCACATTGTGTACAAATCTTTGAAACCTCATCAATCCTAATCAGCAAAGATCCATTAAGGGTTACCAGAAATATCCTATCTATTAAAAACTTGATCTTATAAACCCATTTGACTTTTTCTCTTTTACATTTGTATCTCCTTTTCTATGATTATACATATCTCCTTTTCTATCATTAAACAAGTCTCCCAAACATTACCTTTCAACTCTAATCAGTAAATATCTAATAAAAGTTTACTGAACAATGTAACTGTTTAACCCTAATTAGATAAATTTAAAAGCCAAAACTGAAGAAGTCTCTTGTAAATCCAGTTTAGAAAAGATATCCAAGACACTCTTCTGGTATGTTCTTTTTAGTTATCAAATCATTCCCTGTTTTCTTTTGTATATCCAACATTTCATCTTTTTTTCCACATCCTCCTTGTAGTCAGGAATATTTAAATCCACATTTGAGCTAACTTCAGTCTTGTCCAATAATACTTGTTCTCTTCCATAGCATTATCAATAATGGCAAAGACCTTTAAAACTAACTTCTGAGGCAATTGTTCACAAATATCTCTCAGTCATCCATGGTTAAAAGAGTTTGCTCCATTCTGCATTATCAGCTCACATTTAAGTGTTCTCCCCCTCTAATTATCATCTTTATTTGCTTCTGTTAGCATGTTGTCTTTCTTCTGAATGCAAAAAAAAAATTCATGTTTTTAAAATCTTATATTTAATTTCAGAATCTTATTGCATTCTGTTTGGACCCTTAAGTCTGTTTATAACGTTATCAAATCAACACTCTAGTTACTCTTTTGCTGTTAATTCTTTAAAAAAGCCTTAAACTTGTAGTTAAATTTTATTTCACAAAGGATGAAAGGAAACCCAGTAAATGCCATGAAGCTTGCCATTGCAAAGGGTCTCATTATTTAAAGAGCAATAAAAATTTAATTCCAAAGAGATCAAGGAGGATTGGGTGAACTTCATGTTCTTAAAGACTACATTTTGCCTATGAACTTTTAATGAGGACATGGTGAACTGAAGATATTCCTAAAAAAGAAGAGAGGACATTTCAGCTGAAATTGCTGGTCAAAGAGAGAGAGTGTGAGATTACCCACATGTACTCCAGTGAGTGATTCCTCATGAATAAATGGCAGGAATTGATGTCACAGTTTGTTTGTGAGTTAAGCAGCTGGGGAATTGGAGAATCCATCAAAATTCAGCTTGCTTCTTCAGGAAAATTAATATACATATTTGTTTAATAAATATTCATCAGGAGGTCAAGAGAAATCTAAATTGATTCAATGGATTCATCTCTTAGTAAGGAACACACTTCACTTGCATTAAAATATATTGCCCATACTAAAATGTGACGCAATCTTTGTTCTTAAGATCTGGCAATTGTAATTTTTAAAAAACTTGTACAATGTTGTGCAATTATGGACATTTTCAATATGCCCATGGGTCAGCCTTTCTAAGTAGTCCAGGCAGAAAACCAAAATCATGAATATTAATACTGCCTTTAGTATGTTACATTAAAAAGAGTCTTGCAAGTCTGTATGTTGCTCTCCCTTATCTGCCTTTATGTTCCAGAGAACTAGGGAAGGCCAATTATTCAGATTATGTTCTTCCTTTGGGCTAAGATTTCATTTTATCAGATTGGCCCCAACCCTGCTGGCTGGGTTTCACTTAAGATTTGGCTATTTGTCTAGCCATAAAGATCATGAACCTACTATGTTAGCCTATTTCTCGGATCATATATTATGTTTACAGTCATTTATATTATTTTTCTTTTAAATTCTGTTTGCCATGCAGAGTTCTTTTGATGAGAGGGTCCATATAAATCAATGTTGTGGGAGGTTGACATTCAGTGCCATTGGAAGGTCTATGCACTTCTCCAATGTTGTGCTATTCAATGGGTTGGTTCTTTCTTGACTACAGTCTTGTTGTAGGGTTAAAATTTAGTGTCTATGGAGATTCTCAGTCATCCAGGTCATGGCTGTCCCCCAAAGGAGCTTTTTCAAGAGACAAGTGGACTTTCTGGCTTCGAAATCGTTTCACTTTCCATCCAAGAAGCTTCTTCAGCTCTGTCTGGATGGTGGGGAATGGAAGGATTTATACACCTTGCAGACAGCTGGTCATTTGCATTCTTTTAGCAAGTCTTAAAGTCACCTGGAAGTTTATCTGTGTCCTCAGAGTCTCCTGAATGGTGCAAATGAAAAAGCCCCTTTCAAAAAGCACCTTTGGAATTAAAAGCTTAGATTGTTGGTGCAACGTAAGATGCAATATCTCTTATTAGAAATCTTTCTCTTTGAGACAATACAGTATTGGGTAAAAGTACTAGAAGAATTAATGAAGTTCCTGTCAGAGGCAACCCTTTTCCAGAGACTATTTTAGCTTTCAGGAGCCACTAAAAGTCGATATCTAGATATTTTTCTTGATTTAATCCCCAGGTTTTGGTACCCAAGGCACAACATTCTCTTGGATTAAAATAAGGGCCAAAATTCATGGCTCGTATGTGTCTTCTTGATTTGTTCCTAGAACAATATTTATTCCTCCAGTTAGCAGATGTGGAGATCCTGAGATTCCATTATTGTTACCCATATCCGAGTAGTACCATTGCACTGATATGTCAGTGAGTGCATGTTCCTGCAAGATCTACTGTAGGGCAGATCTATCTAAAGTCATGATAATTCTATGAATCTTCCATGTTTCGAAGCAGTATATCTCATGATACAAAAGGAGGTACCCATTGCCTTTAAAATGGATGGGTGAGCATCTGATCAATGCTGCTCTGACATAACTCTTCCCAATTTAGATGTGTTCAGTTGTATAGACTTCAATTCTCAAAATTACTTGCCGGTACGATCATGAAAGAGAATCCTTAAGAGTTGAACTTTACACATCTGGTGGGAACACATGCTGGAAAAGACTGGTGTTACTAGGATTAGAGATTTGTAGTAAGAACAATAATCCAGCATTATGTAATAACTTCTCAAGCACTTGCAAACTAGACCATGAGCAGTTGAGGAAGCATGGCAGTCCGTATAAAATTTGGAGCTACACTTTTGAGGAAAAATAAAAGCAAAATAATGAGGAACGGTTCTTAACGGTTTACAGTAAGTGGGTCCAGTGTAAGATATGCAAGGCTTGGACTGGTGCCCTTTTTAATTAATTCTACTTCTTTGGGACTCTTGTATCAGCAATGGGCCTTTACAGCCTCCCTTCTGACCCATGTGACCGCTTATCCTATTATGGCTCAGAATTTCTTCCAAGTGACACCCAAAAGAGGGGGTGGGTGGGAAAAATATTCCCAAGAACTAACCATCAGCAATGATATGATTGCACCATCTTTGTTAATAGTCAATCCCTTGGTACTCATTAGACATGAGCAAAAAAGAGAAGGTGGTTGGAAGAAAAATCCAGCAGCTAAATACAGATATGCTTATGTAATTCATCCACAGTGAGGTAGGCAGCAAATGCAAATGTAACAAATATTATTCATATAATCATTTAGTAAACTGGTTTAGTTTAGGCCTCGTCCCCTTCTCAGCTCACCAAATAAGTATGTGCAACATTTCAATCTTATCTCCAGAAAGTATTTTGGAAGACGCAGGAATACCAAAGAAGCATCTGCTTTAAGGGATGCAGACATGAGCTATTTCTCCTATTCCTCTCCCCCACCCCTATAAACGGGACTAGGCACCACTGAACGAAAGGATAGATAATCCTATTGGGGGCGGGTGGAGCAGAATAGGAAAAATAGGATGGACACCATGTACATTGTGTTTTTAAAAGACCTACCTTTGGCAGCTGCTTGAACTTGTCTAAAAGACAAAGAGACAGGCCTTATAGTGAGAAACCTCCAGCACAGAACCCTTCTATGATGAACATTGTCTGATTGGAAATAGACCAGAAGAGCAACTCAAGATAGACATACCACAGATGTTTTCGTGATCCTATGATTATCCTGCAGAATTCCTAAGATATACATGCTGACTAGGAATTTCTGAAACTTAAGTCCACACATCTTAAAGCTGTCAAGTTTTTTTAAACAGCACTCTCACTCTAGGCATTGGTCCATTCATGGTGTCAGTTGACTCAAAACGCTTAGTCTGTCCTGCTTCTTAGGATCTTCCTTATAGCTCCTGCAGCTTTAAGACAGCTGTAAGATTGTAGCTTTAGCTACGTTATTATTCTTTTTTAACCCAATAACAAAATCAAGATACCTTTCAGGCCAAATGACGTTTTATTTCAGTTTCTCAGTGATATTTCAGCCATCAAAAAAATAAACTCTAACACATGTGGATGGAAGACTTTCTACAATGTTACTAAGTGGGAAAATCTCTTTTAACTCCATGATTTTGATCGGAGCGTCATCTTATTTTGTGTGTATAATTCATCCAATAAGTTAGGAAGAAGCATGAGGAGCTAGAACATTAAAGTGCTTTTCATTTCTGAGCTGGGACCATATCATTAATGCACTGGCCCTTTTCAAGGCGTTTCTCCATTTCAACCAGCAGCTTTACTCCATCCACTACCATCTGCACCAGCTCTACTTCAGAGAACCCCAGACGGTCAGCATTGGAGATATCAAATACTCCCCCCACAGCTGCTGTGTCCACACCACCTAAAACAAACCAAAACAGAAGTGAGGAACCCAAATTAAATGCTCTCTGTTACAGTGAATATATTGGTAAGTTGGGATCAGAATTCAAATTCAAATAAGTACAGTATACATCCATATACTTCTTATTCCAGCATGTTTGAACAGCATTCCTTTTCAAGCATCCCATCAACATGTTTATCTTAAAAATGCTGCAGGATTGTCTTAAAATCACAAAATGAAGATTAAATCCAATTAAATTGCCTATCTGGATGTGCCTCCTTTCAAACAGCTTCTAGTAAGGAAAAGCAGCACGTAGTTCCTAAATCCCAGAAGTGAATTGTGCAAGTGAGCTATCCGACACTAAGGGAGTCGTATCATTTGGGCCATGCCTTTGAAATATCAGACATCAAAACTAAACTGCCTTAGAATAAATCTCACTTCTGCAACAGTGGTCTTGGAAAGTCAGCCTTTATGGTTTATGAGTAGACTTTACATGCCACATAGGGTCAGCCCTGCTACAAGGCAGAATGCAACACTATAAATTGGGTCATGTTCTTTTTTCTTGTATTCTCACAATCTACCACCAGCAGAGCTGTTTCACTCTGCCTAAAGTATTTGGTTCTCCATAGAGTTCTGAGGTCCAGTCCTAAACAGCAGCTGCCCTTTATGCATCACTCAAGTGATTTCTCAGAAGGATGGGCACTGTGGAAGAACCCACGGAGGCTGCCTGAAGATATCGTTTGTGAGCTACCTCACAACATGACATAGACCCTGGTTGTCTAGAGGACAGCTTACCTTTGATACCACAGCTTAACATCTGCCTGGCTAGTTTAATCTGGCTGGGGTGGCCCACATTACTGATTCCTTCAATTAAACAGTATAAGGATACCAGAAGTTTTGTAGCAGTCCTTGCCCCCGAGATCTGGATGGCTCCCACTCTACTAGTGTTTCAATGGGGCTTCAAGCCCTGTCTGTTCTTTCAGGCCTTTGGCAAGAGCAAGAGACTCCATTCCAGTCAGGGTCTGTCATCTTGCTATCTTTTATTTATTTTTCTTTTTTGACTGTTTTAGTGTTTACTATTTGTAAGCCACCAGAAGTCATTGGGAATGGATTCTTGACAAACTAGATATAGAGAGAGAGGCATCCAGAGCAGGATCTATCACTAACTAGTGTGAGCAGCAGGGCTGCTACTGCTAACTCAGGAAAGCAAAAGAATCGGTTTCCTGATTTAAGTGGGGATTCAGCCCAACGGGCTCAGAGAGCAAATTTATTTGGGCAGCTACATTACCAGATATATTGGGGCTACAGCAGAATACTTGGTCAGCATATTAAAACTGTTTTTGTAAAAATCTGCCTAATGTCTGCTAAGGCTTCAAAGTTGAGGGCTGTTGGAATGAGATTCTAGGACAACCTGTGCCTAACTATTAATACCTTGGCTCTGCTGAACAACATTTGCCAAGCTGAAAGGGCAGAAATATTTCTTAAATACAGATAGAGGTATGACATTTTTCAAAATTAAGGATGTCACGCAAAGCCAAATTATCCTTGTTAAGAGAGAAGCTGATTATAATTCAAAGTGATACTAGGATCTTGCACTTAGTAGTTTTTACATGAAAAAAAAATTCTCTGCATACAAAAGCTAGATTGAAAGAGAGTATTTATCTTTTAAAAATCTGTATCAAAGACTCATTTGTTTGTACTATGGCTTTCCCCCAGCCACTTTGTTTAAACTGCTTTTTGTTACATTTTAAAATGCATCTCAGAAGTTGTTTAAATGGGTTTTATTGTATGTTTATCATTCACCATAATCTGGCCCATGAATCCTAGACAGAATAGTTCACTGATTTCAAACAGATAAAACAAGCACCACCCATGCTTCTTTTCTCACCTGTACCACGTTTCTGCAGCCTCAGCCTCTTGAGGATATCTCCAAATTTCTCATGTTTGCTAAGATTCGGCAATTTAACATGAACTCCCGCCCGGAGACCTGTGCCAAGGTTGGATGGGCAAGTCAAGATGTATCCCAGATGGGGATTCCACATAAATTCATAGTTTTGGGATTTGAAGAGTGATTCAAGCTAGAGAGAAATACAGATAGTTATAAAGAGCTTCATTCTTCATTTCACAAGTTGAAGAAAACTGAAGAGACCTTTCATGGTCAACAACACAACTTAAAGCTATCTGCAGATTCCAATGTTAAATAATAAATTATGGCCAACACATTTATATGATATCAGACAAGAATCCAGCTGAAAATAATTGAATCTTTGGCTCTATCATGCAACCATCAGTGGCTCAGCAGTGGGATTGTCATGATCCTACAAAAGATTGTTGGATGAGATTGTTGACCCCTTGCTTTATCATATGAAGGTAGTTTAGTTCTTTCAGTCCCCAAACATAAAAGTGGAAGAAGAGATAATGCCTGCACTATAAGAGTGAGACATGCAACAAGGGTCTTCATGCTAAGTAGGTTTCCCACTCTGCGTTTCTCCAAAGTAGAACCTCAGCTTGATGAAAAGCAACATTATTGGCATAGGATGGGCTAAATCAAGGTCTCCAGGTTATATGAAGACCCCAAATATTTAGTGCAGCCTGCAGAGTTGATTCAAAGAATGCCGCCGAAATACAGTTCCTTTAATATGCAATATTATGTATGCCATATATAGTACAATATGTATGGGAAGTAAATTATATCACTTTCTGTTTCTGAATTTAAATAATCAAAAAAATTAATCAAAAATTCCCCTCCTGTCTGTCCATTCACTGAAATGCAGTTCCAAGAGCCCTCCTCCCCCCACCCCACAAAGCAAGTAGAATATACAGCTTGTTTTATCCCTAATAGATGGATGGGGCTAATATACTTTCATCTTGAATGAAAGATGAAATGTTGGTTCTTTCTGCGATTCACTGATTGCTATTTCTTTATTGCTTAGAAACATATTACTATTTTAGACACCCTAATGCCTAAAGAATTTGCTCAGAGAATTTAGGAAGTTACTGTGTAGATTACAAATAATTAAAGAGGCTCCCCTCAACCTCAGCTATGGTGGGATATCACAACATAGACACCGTTATGTTAGAAATGTTAGAAAAAGCCCTGGCCAAACCTCATTCTAAGCTATGTGGGGACTGGAAGCATGCTGGTACTGGCCCTCTTTGTTCTTGGAAACTCATTTCTGAAGTTGCATATAACTATCTGTTAGTACAAGACAGGCAACTGAGTTAGAGAATGGCTTAAATCTGCAAGTCTTTTGAGATTTCTCGCCAGAGACATAAGGGAATATATACATTATACATCACTACTATTTGACCACTATTCCTTCAATAAGTAGTGTGATATCCAAGAAGTCTCTGGGGTAGAAAGGATCTGTATTTTTACTTTCAAGCTCACTCACTGTACAGCTACTTCTGCCTAAACAGGTAATTTGAAATCATTAGCATCACTACACCCTGATATGTTTGTCCTAAAGTCTGCACTGTATTTAAATCAGCACTTTGTGTTGGATATTGTAGAGAAGGCTGCACCAACTTAGATCCCTGGGCAAAATCCACATGTCTCCATTACCAATTATATTTACCTGGGTTAGCCCAGAACAGAAGCGAGCGAAAACCTCTCTCATATTTCCACCTTTCTGCATGGAAATAATTCTAAGGTGATCTTCCTCATTGATCCACACAAGGAAAGTCTTACTGTCATTATGCCTAAGAAGACAAAAACTAGTAAGCTCCACGCTCCTTTATCTCAAGCATAGAATAAACATACATAAGTTTACATACCAAAAAAGCTTCCAAATGCTGTTCTATAGCTTCTGATTGAGCTCATACAGTTGCTCTGCTATAGCCGTATCTATATATTACTATGACTACTATGTACTCATTGCTATGACCTTTAACTGAGCAAAATACTACATCACAGGGAATAACTTTTGAACCAAGATGCCTCAAATGGGCTAACTTAAAGAATGCATCAAAAATCCAGGACCCATGACTCCCAAGGCAATGAAATTTGGGGAAGCTGTAGCTGCTTCACTGTTTTTCGTTGCTGCTGAGCTGCTGCTGTAGTCATGTGATCTTCATTTTCAATGTCCCATGACAGCTTCCCAGCCAGCTTTGCAATCCCTTCTTTCCCCACCCAACAGCAGCCACCTGCTTGCTGGATTTCAAATACTTCTTGCTAGATTCCCACTAAGAATCTCAATGGGGAAGCTAGCAGGAATTCAGAAATCACTCCTCTGCCCACTGCATTTTTGCCCACTTTTATTGTTCTGTTTCTCTGATAGGTAAGGAAATATCTCTGTAACACTGATCCAATAGGGCACAGGTTTCCTAGTGGATTAACAAAATACACCAAGCACTTCCAAGTTTGTAACTATAAATGGGAAATCTGCACTCATTACAATTTTGCATTTGTACAGAAATGGGTATACCAATAGTGAGGCAATAGAACGTAGACTTATATACTGCTTCATAATGCTTTACAGCCCTCTCTAAGTGGTTTACAGAGTCAACAATCTGGGACCTCATTTTACCGACCTCGGAAGGGTGCAAGGCTGAGTCAACCTTGAGCAGGTGAGAATCAAACACCTAGCAGTCAGCAGAATTAGTCTGCAATACTACATTCTAACCAGTGTGTCACCAAGGCTCCTTGGAATGTTACACTGCCCAAGAATAGTTAGCCATCAACCACTTCTTCCATCAGAGTGTAAAACCAATCCATTAGGAGTTAATAAATACATACAACGAATGAAGGTGTACATTAACTGTGAATGAAACAACTGAAATCTAAGTATGAGATGTGTTGTCTACGTTGATAAAGGTGTGCATAAATGTAGGAATCCATAGTCTGGTGATATTTGCATGTAATGTTCCAAGGAAAAGAGGTAATGGAAAAAAACAGGTATAAATTTTTTGGGGGGGAAACTATAATATTTTGAATTCATGTCACCCAGGCAGAATAAATATTCTCCTAAGTGACTTGGAGGGATAGGTAGGAAAATGCATATAAGAAAAATGATTGTTGCAAAAAATGAGGAGGAGAGACATACAGTATGTGTAAAAGATATGGAAAGCACAGATATTTATGTGCAAATGTAACCAGAGAGAGCAAGTTAAATAAATTAAAGGATCAAAATATGAGAATCAATAGATGATGAATGGTTTGAGTTTAACACAGAACGAGTGTTTGGCATGGAAAAAAAAAATATGGTGAGGGAATGAATGAAACCTGAACTGGAAAACAAACATGAGAAGAAATAACGAACAGGTCAGGGTAAAGAACCTGAAAAAGTCATGGTGGGATAGAGTAAATGAGGTCTTGAGAAAGCATCAGGTAAGAAGTTTAAAGAACAAAAGTTCATCATGCAAGCAAGGATTGTTATACAAGAACAGACAGGCAAGAAGAGAAATAATGATGCTGATATAAGCTAGCTTTACTTATGTTTCTTTATATCATGTCTTTAACTTCTTTGGTTAATGCTGAGTTAGTGTGACAAGTATATATTATTTTGCACTGCTAGGACTTTTATTTAATTTAAAAAAAACAATTTCATCAGAAGAAAGTATGGGTCAGGAGAGAGAATCCAAATTAATTCTGCAGAACTACCATATCTATCAAATAACACGAGCTGCATCTTAAGCTAAAAGAACTTCTGTCTTCCAGCAAGTCTCTAATATATTAAATTATGCATGTGTCCGATCAACTCGCTGACCAGTTTTACATTTAGTTGTAATCCACAATATTGTGAAGCCACTTTTATTGAGTAAGCCACAACTGGATGGCTCTAAGAATTTATAAACCGCAATATCAGGCTTAAATGAATGGCTCAATATTCAAGAAGCGATGTTGCCTGGCAGTACTCACCAGATCCCCCTTCCATCAGGCCAGTCACGGGCCATCCCAGAAGCCAAGAGCAAAGGGGAAACGGGTTTATCGAAAAGGAAGTGATCATCAATGAGCTGTTGCTGTTCCGCTTCTGTCATATTCTTCAAAGCATAATACTTCCCGCTGAAGTCCCCTTCCAGGCTGGCCAAAGCTGAAGGAAGAATAGCGAGGCTTGTAGCATTGAGATTGTTTTAAATGAGTTATTTAATAGAATATGCACGTTCTGGCCTACCATTCATTAATGCCAAGACAGCAAAAAGGGTAGTTTCAGCCTTGCATGCTAACTTTTAACAATCCTCTAGCATAGTGGTTCTCAATCTGTGGGTCAGGACCCCTTTGGGGGTCGAACAACCCTTTCACAGGGGTCGCCTAAGACCATTGGAAAACACATATTTCAATACAAATACAGGTGTATGTGAAAATAATGTTATAGTTGGGGGTCACCACAACATGAGGAACTGTATTAAAGGGTCGTGGCATTAGGAAGGTCGAGTCTAGCAGAGCAAGGCACTAGCTGTTTTTCCAGAGTCTTGAGGCAGGAATGGGAGGAAGAAGGCAACCTTCACTCAATGTACCTGCTTTTTAACTGCTCCATTAATTAACATGCAGTTACTGGGTACTCATCAAGTAGTGCTTGTTTTCAGAAACATCTTTGACAGAGTTATCTGCAAAGCACGCTTATGTCAAGATGGTGGCTGCAACAATGTTTTTAAAGTTCCGCACATGAGAACACTTAAAAAACAGGAGGAGCTGTAACTGTACTTTCTTTATTTCCCTTGCATTTACTTGAATAAATGCCAGGGAAACAGAGTAACTATCGTTCAGTTTTTCTGCTGCAGGCAAGACTTCAAAGGTGCATTGAGCTACAGGCCTGGTACACGCTTTCTAGCTGTCACAAAGGAGTTTAACGTGAAATACTCGAGATAGTTCACTCATACTCATCAAGCATCTAATTTAACAAAACAGGTAGTCCTCAATTTATGACAATTGAGACCAAACTCTTGGTTGCTGAGTGAAGCGGTTAAGCGAGATATCATGTGACCAGTCAGCCCACGTGGCTGCTTGGCTCAATGGCTGCAATCCCAGCATTCATGGTTGCGATTATTGATTGCACAGATCATTAGGTAGATCGGATCCCAGGTAAGGAATATGTAGTGCTTGGTGGCGGGGCAGGATAGGGAAGCTCTGGGAGGTGCTACTCAGGAGCTGAGAATCCTCCCTGCCCATATCCACACAGTCTTTTCAACCCAAGTACAGAGACACTTATATGTGTGATGCACTGGGCCTCCCTCCCTCATCTGCAGCATCTCATGCTTCTTACCTTACCATGCCCTCTGCTTAGTTTTCAGCTCCATCTTGTCTCTGGCCTGCCAAAGCAGTTCAGCTCCCCTCCATGTGCAGAAGAAGAGAATTCCTTTCATGGTATGCAAAGATGAGGCTGAAATCAATAGGATTTTAGCTCCGTTTCTGCCTCCCATTAAAGGAGTTCAGTTCCTCTCAGGAGGCAGCTCTTTCAGCCAGCCCCCAGAGACAGAGGGAATCCCCTCAGCAGGAGCGCTGGTGCAACATTTTGTGACGTCCAGATGTGCTTTATGGGGCATAAAACATCCTTTTGGTGGCCAGCATAATTCCAGTCCATTGTTCACAACAAGTTCTAAGTTAAGGACTATCAATAATGCAAAGGGCAAGGGTAATTCTACCCTATTTTATATCTACTAGTTCTTTTTGATGATCAAATTACCACCAGGACTGAGACCAAGTCTATTTGTTTTGGGGTTTGTAGACAAGCAGTGCTGAATTTTACCTTCCACAGATAGTTTTTCAATTGCACGTCTCTCTCCTCTGCTACAGTGGGGAGGCAGACAGAAGCCACGAATGCTCCTACCAGTTCGGACACGTGAACTCAGGACATAGTTGGGGTCCAAGTCATCACCACCCTATAAAAGGAAAGAGCTTCATCATAGTAGTAAGAGACCCAATGGCAAATTCCATCTAGACTTATTCTGCAAATGAAAGGCAAACTCAGAGTTACATTCTGCACGTTATATTTAAATGCAGGTGATATTAAATCTTAGCTCTGTGTTTTCATTGTCCTTCCATACCCTTTAATTAAAATTTAATCAAGGAGAGAAGCAACCTGGAATTAAGGAGAAACTTCCTAACTGTGGGGAAACTTGCCTCCAGAAATTGCAGGTGCTTCATCACTGGAGGTTTTTAAGAAGAGAGTGGACAGGCACTTGTCTGACATGGTATAGGGCAGGGGTCTGCAAACTGTGGCTCTGGAGCCACATGCGGCTCTTTTGGCCCTATGCTGTGGCTCCCTGTCGGCTGAAACCACCACTGACTGGCCCATGCCCTCCCTTCCCCGTCACTCCTCGCCTGGCCTGAGAAGGTAAGGGTGATGGTGTGGGATGGAGACTCACTCCATA